>PVJH01002760.1:0-159445 GCA_004026705.1 Nesogale talazaci
TGGGCTGCAGTCCCGCGCACAACCACTACGCCAGCGGGGCTCAGCCCTGGTACCAGCAATATTCTTTACCAACATCATAAGGCAAATGTATCCAGTCATCTTTATTCGCTGTCCATGATATGACTGAAAACACTATAGCTTGGGTCAGGTACACAGAGTTCTCAACGTGTCATCCTTCCTCTTGATCACTCTAAAGATGTCAATGATTTGCCCAGTACAACACTCCATTTGATTGCTTGACTGTTGTTTTCATAAGCAATGACTGTTAATCCAAGAAGATAAAATCCTTGACATCTTCGATATTTTCTCTTTTTATCATGATATCTATTGTTTCAGTTGTAAGTATTTTTGTTTTCTTCACATTTAGTTGCAACCCATAAGAAGGCTGCAGTTCTTGTACTTCATCACAAGTTCTCCAACTTCTCCTTACCTACAGCAAACAAGGTAGTATCATCTGCATACCACAGGTTGTTAAGCCTTCCTTCAAGCCTGATCCTGGGTTCTTCTTCATATAGTTCAGACTATCATATTATTTCTTCATTATATAGATTGAATAGATATGGTAAAATGATAAAATCCAGACACATACTACAGTAAATGGCACGGGGTATCTGACCACCTATAGCTTCCCCCATTGTCATGAGACAGGAATCACACATGCCTTCTCCCTCCACCCTTCTTTACTTATTCTGACACCAATCGTCCTTCCCTTGGCACTGCATTGCTGTGCTGGGTTTAATCATTGCAACAGCTACATAGAATTCACAGACAATATTTATTATTAAGACAGTTTATTGGGGAAGTTAATAGGTTACCACAAGTGAGGATCAGCAGATAGCAGCACTTCTCCCGGGCTACCACCCAACTCTCTCTCTGAACCTCACCCTCTCTGAAATATGGTCCCTTTGCCTTTGCTTCCAGGAAATCAGCCTGTCTGTCACTCTGTCTCACAGTTCCCTGGCCTTGAGCCAGATAAGGAGAAGATAACCCATAGTCTCAATGCTCTTTCTCTGTGCCTTCACCTCACAATCTCTAGTGCATCTGGTCTCAGTGATCTCCGAAATTGCAGACCATGCTGTTCCAAATGGTTCTGTAATTTTTCTCTATTTCTCACATGTCGCTTATATATTGAGGAATGGCTTTGATGGTGGTGTGATTTGTCTTTTAGCTGACCATATCCACAAGGAAAATGAATGCTGGTGCTTTACGTCACTGTAGTACAATCTAAAGACAACACCAAGGAAACAAAGGGTGTGACTTGGTTTACACTCTCTATTAAGACCAGAACTGAACACCACCTTAAGCTTGTGATACCAAAATGGGATCAGAAGTATAATATAGCATACACGGAATTATGGTTAGAAGGCTATACTTATTGACTGTACCTCACAAACCATTCCTGATTTTAAACCATACATTATGACTATCTTGGATTTCATATAAAGAAAAACATAACACAAACAAAAACACAGAATATGGACACAATAGATGGGTCCCGATGGAAGGGAAGAAAAACAGGGAACAGAATTCAAATTCTTAATAAGTCCAGACTTATAGAGCCATTTGAGACCAATAGGTCAACCAAAATGAGAAGATAAAGGGACTGAGAAACTAATGTAATGGACAGAAAGTCAGACTGCAATTAAAGAGAATATGGACACAACATGAAAAATATAACTAATATCACAGAATAATTTGTATAGAAACTGTGTAAATTATCACCAGAAGTACAATAAAATATGGCTTTTCAAAAACATGGCTACAAAATAGGAATGTAAAACATGAAATATGAGCATTAATTTTCTAGATAACATTTGAAGTCTCAAAGAAATTTCCAACTTGAGATTATAATGTACAGCCTCTCTCTGCAGCTATGGGAACTGAGGTGGAAGAGCTCGAGTCTCAGTGCTATTTTGAGCCTACTCTATACTTCACAACTCATTAAGTATTAATAAGGAAAAAAACAAAAAACCTCCAGGCAAAGAAATGAATTTTTAACCACACGGTTTCAAATGTAATGCATGAAGATAGCCAATATCTCAAGAAGACAAGTTATTTATGGCAAATCAAATTTGTTGTAAAGGCAATTAAATTTACATATACTATAAGTAGCTATTGGTGCCCATATTGTACTTTAAAATTATTCTATCTAATTATCAAAGTTTGGTTCATTATTACTGTGTTTGGTTTCTTTTCTCAAGATCTGTCTATGTTTTCTATGCAAAAAAAATGCTAATTATAGTCTAACAGCCAGTCTCCCTTTTCCTATTTATAACATTTCTAGTTATTAATAAAATTTAAAAGGAGCTTGAAGGTGAATAGTTAAGCTGCTAACTGCAGTTCACACTCACCCAGCACTTCTGTGGGAGAAAAACCTGGCAAACTGCTTCCACAAAGATTATAGGCAAGAAAACCTTCTGGGAGAAATTCTGCTCTGTCACATGGGGAAGGTATAAATCTGAATCAACTGGACAGCATCAATGAAATGGTAAGCCGCCTTACAATGACAGGTGGCCACATGATTCAGTTCCGGTCATGTGAACAAGAGAGTCCTTAAGTAGCGGGTGGGAGTATCCCTTATTTCCGACCCTTCTCAAAGGTTAGAAGGCAAATGGAGTGGTACTCCCAATTGAACTGCGTGATTCAGGACAGCATCCTAGAGATGATGGAGAACGAAAACAGGGAAGGATCCGGGGTCCCAACACATTGAAGCACACTTGGGCTCCTTATGCCCAGGATGCAAGATGTTAGAGAAGTGAGCTTTTATTTTGTTTCCAACTCCTGTTGTTCAGTGTAGTTGATTCCAACACATAGCAGCCCTATGTACAGCAGAACAAAACATTTCCAAGACCGGAATCACGCTCGCAATTGTTCTGTTTGAGGCCAGTGTTGCAGCCACTGTGTCAATCCATCTCAATAAAGATCTTTCTCTGCTTCACCCACCATCTAATTTACCAAAGATGAGGGCCTTTCCTTGGGCTTGCTCTCTTCTGCTAACCCTTCCGAGTAACGAAGGTTGTGTCGCCACTGAACTCATGCCAAAGGAGCATGGAATTTGACCGAACAATGACTGGAGGCCTAAGAAGTACCTGTCCCATAGGGTACTAACTTAGATGTTGGGTAATAGGCAGATAAGAGTGCAAATTAAAAGCAAGCTCACTGCCATCGACTTGATTCTGACTCATAGAGACCCAGTACACCACCAGGGCCCCTTCAAGTAAAGACACAGGAGTTAGAAGCTTTGCTACAATGCAGTCACCTCCTCTACTTTGACAGTATGAGCCAAGTCACTAACTCAAAGGGAAGTGCTGGGAAAAAGTTACAGTAGTTGTATGTGTTGGCCTGCTTATCGCTGCTTTCAGACAAGGTCTTCAAGAAAGACAACGCAGACTCTCAAATTGTCTACAAATGCATTTACCAAAGTCACACTTCTGAAAATCTCCATTGATTGAGAATTTGGTGAAATGGAGCTTGAACTGTTAAGCAGAAGTTTCAGAAGACATAGCATAAATCAGATAATAAGCAAAAGATCCCTAGAGTTCGATCAGACAATGGATATGAGTCCAGCCATTAAACACTAAGGATATTGATACTCCATCCCACCAGAACCTCCGGATTGTGTAAGTGGTTAAGCACTTTAGTATTATCCAAAAATTTGACTTTTTGAACGCATGCATAGTTACCTCAGAAGAGAAGTCTGAAAATCTTCTTCCAAAAGTTGCAATCTTGAAAGCCCAGTAACATGCAGTTCTATTTCACATGCCTGTGTCACCACCAAGAATTGAAATCAACTTGATGGCAACAGGTTTATTTATTTGAGGTTGGCTTACCACCCCACTTAAATTATCATCAGAGGTGACCTTCACTTAAATGACACTGACTAAAAAACTCAAGACTGGTCAAGGGAAAAGGCCAAAAATTTTTTAAAAAAAGAGAGAGAGAGAAAGTAGTTGGGAGGTCAGCGATAGGGGGGTACGGAATGTCTGTATTATTATTTGACTGCAGCTACTTGCACTTGGAATTAATCAAAACAAACTGGAAGAGTCAAAAGAGATGGGAAGATACCCTTTAGGACACACATAGTCCTTGAGGCTCTTTTACCTACACCAGCAGGAAGAACACTTTGAAAGCTGTGCACTCCCAAGGGAAGGTGTATGTTTGTCAAATGCCATGGTTATAGAGAATAATTGACAATAAAGAACTTCCCGAAGGACAGACCCTGGAACCAAAGAAAACAAGGCATTTTCTCCTCAAAGGCATCAGGCACACTTGCCAGGAGAAGTAACAAAGAGCTTTTTCTAACACCAAGATAAAAATCTTCATGGTTCCTATATCCAAGGTCTTTGCCAAGGGCCAGTGGTAACAGTCACTGTGTTTCCTGTCTCCCTCCTCCCCCAATGGAAGTGTGCCATATGCTGCATCTCCTCTACCTCTGTCTGCTGGGCTTGAACTTCACCATTGTATGTGAGATGCGTATTGGAGGTTGTGAGCACACAGTAGGTATATGTGCTTTCACAGTGGATGTGTCAAGGCACGAAGGCATAAAAGAATTTAAGGCAGTGGTGTCACTAGGCTTAGTATCAGCATACGAGTACAGTAACTCCTGGTACTTTCTTCCCCCTTGGACTTCCTCTTGTTGCAGACTATAAAGAAATCTTGAAAGCATTTATTGTTTATTTTAATCACTGAATTATTATATTATTTGCTATCAGATTATTAGTAACTAAGGAGAAGCCTTTTCTAATTTTTCACCTTTTCCTGTAATTACTATTTCATTTGCAAGTTGTTCCCAAAGGTTCACAAACTCCAATTACCACAAAAGTGTGTGTAAAACACCAGAAGTTTTACAAAAATCAGTATCTATAGAAACATGGGAGGCTGAGACCCTGTGGCATAAGTGCGGGACTACGGCCCGCGGTCTTGGCGGTTCAAATCCAGCGGCGGCTTGCAGGAGTGGCACTGGGTGTCTCCCACGACCACCAGAGGGCAATGAGGCCCACAAAAAAAAAAATAAAAAGAGACATGGGTAACAACATAAATAGCAGTGCATTCTTGCTGCTTGTGCAAATGAAACCCATCATTGTAACCTCATTATGGTGGGGCAATTAAGACAGCTCTGACTCTAAGTCACATTAGAAGCCTAAAAAAGCGAATTAGGATACAGTTTGAGCCTGGGGGATATATTAACAGATGTACATTGGGCATAAGAAAAAAACATTTTTATTGCTATAGCTAGCTATAGGAATATTTTTATGAAAATAAATAAATTTCTCAGACACTGAAAAACAAAACTCAGATGTCATCATTTTGGCTTATCCGCTATGAAGGGGTACCCAGTGCAGTTTTCACCCTCCCCACCCCCACCACAGCGCCCTACTGATGTGACTATTTAGAGAACCAGTAAAACAAAGACACGCCACCTTGGGTTAAACCTCAAGGTCAGCCACTGAAACCACTGGTCTGAGATCAGGCACTCTGGGAAACCCACGGGGCAGTTCAACCTTGTTCTATATCAGGTTGCCAGGAGTCATGATTGACTGGATGGCAGTGAGTTTGGAGCATTTTTTTTTTTAAGCATGGTGGCTTTAATAAACATAAATTTGTTTTTTCACAGTTGAGGAGGCTAAACGTCCAAATTCAGAGGGCCAGCTCTAGTGGAAGGCTTTCTATGTGAACTGTGAAGCAAGGTCGTTGTCTCATCTGCTTCTGGTTTCTTGGAGATCTGTGAAATCTTGCATCTCACCCCACCTCTACTTCTCTGCTAATGCCTCTCACATCTCAAGAAAAGACTGAGCAACTCAAAGCACACTATGTGAATCTAGTAAAACTAACTCATTCTCAAATGGGATTATAATTAGGGACACAGATGTTAGGAATAATTTTGGAGAGGGTGCAAAAATTTAAACTATAACAGGGAAAGAACAAACTTCACATCACCCAAATAAAAATATTTTTGAGAAGGTAATGGGTATATTATGCAGGGTGCGGGGGAAAGGTGCACACAACCTATCAGCTGTTCCCCCAAATCCACCTTTGTTTTCTTCCACAAAAATAGAAATTTTAGATGGATGTCGTATAGACAGCTATTCAAGGTACAGGAGTTAGAGCCCATCAACTGCTCTGTAGGAGTGAGATATAATAATTTGTCTCCTTGAAGACGACAGCCTTGGAAACCCGAAGGGGTTTCCTGTCCCACTCCAGCCTACAGGGTCACTCTGAGTTGGGTTTGCTTTTATAAAGCTGACCACACTACCTTCATATATCACTGGTGGGACAGTAAAATGATGCAACCACTCTGGAAAATTGCATGACGCTTCCTTAAAAGGCTGGATAAAAAAAAAGTCACATGATCCTGTAATTCCAACAATTAATATAAATCAGAAAGAAGAAAAAGCTATGACACAAATCAATACATGCATACCCATGGTCACTGCATCACAGTAGCATAAATATGGAAAGAACTGATGTGCCCATAGAAGTGTAAGAATGGACGAATAATTTTAAAAAATAACGTTGAAGTTGTGAAGCACCTTATAACATTAATGAACCTGAAGGGAATCAAAATGAGTGAAATAAAAAAGACAAATAGGAGGAGACTTCAAAGTTTGTGGGAAAACAGAATTGAAAGATAATGGAATTGGTCTATGACTTTTTTGAAGAGTTTCTTCAAATTGTATGAGTTGACGATTACAAAAAATCAAAAGAAATATTTCACACTTGAAAAAGAATGTTCAGAGGAGTGGGAGGGAAAAGAAAGTAAACCATTAACTAGACTGTAGACCTATGGTTGTGTTTTTTAGATTATAACAAGAGTTTATAAAAGTTAATGTCCAGATATGAGTGAAGTCATAGATAATGGCTTAAAAACCAATTCTAACTAGACTGCTGACTAATTTAGATTGTGAGTCATATGATAAGTCTGTGTTTTGGAAAATTATGTGCTACTATATAATAGCTGTTAAGAAAATATGCTAAATTACCATTCATTAAAACAAAATTAGAGAAAATCTGAACACACTAAAACCTCACTGAAATGAAATGCACTCTCTAACCGAAATCTGTTTTTTAAAAAGTGCAAAAAAAAAAAAAAGTAAGTCCTTTGGAATTTAAATCTTCATAATTTTTAAACTGATTTTTCAGGGCAACATTTCTTAATACATAAAGTGAGCATTATTAGAACATATGTACTTAAGACTTCACTAGAATTAGAACTTTTTCATCAGTTAATTTATTTCTCAACATAAAAACAATCATTTCAAGTGAAAGAGTACTTAACAGCTCACTTCTTTTTACTTGCTACTTACCCAGTAGTAGTTATTTAATATTTGTAGCTGTTCTTGAGCACCAGGGAGTCACTTTTGACTCTTAGAGACCCTCTGTACAAGAGTGAAACATTGCCAGTCCTGTGCCAGTGCTAATGTAATATTTATTGAATAAAAATTTATATATATATTAATATCTCATGAATGTTAAAGACCAAAGGGAAAAATAGCTGATAAAAATAAAGTACATGTAGGGCTGAGCCCCAGTGGCATAGTCGTTGTGCATGGAACTGCAGCCCACTGGGATGGAGGTTCAATTCCAACAGCAGCTCCACAAGAGCAAAGGTTGGGCCTCCTACTCCCACCATCAGAGGGCAGTGATGCCAAAAAAAAATAAAGTATATGTAATTCATGTTTCATAGTCCATCTGTTTTTCATGCTATCTCTAAGAAACAGAAATTTCTTCTGCACATTCAAGATTGAGAAATAACAAGAAAATGTACCAATTTATAAAACAGTCTTCAAAGGAGTCAATATTGTGAAATAAATTAATAAATAATGCAACCTATAGCATACGAGGGAGCTTCAAAAAGTTTGTGGAAAAATTTCATTATATGTAACACCATTTTTATACAGGCTTCCTAAAGTCTCTCATATTAACTGGATGCTATAATCAGTAGGTAAAATGCAGGCTCGATGTGACTTTTTTCCAACAGGGATTTGCTTTTCACTATCACAAAAACAGAATTCCCATAATCCAAATAGCATTTGTAAGCAAAGACAAGACAATGACCATAATTGGATGTCTTTTTCATTAAGGAGCGGTGATGGTGCACTGAACTAAGCACTGAGCACTAACAACAAAGGCAGTGGTTCAAACCAACCAGCCCCTGAGCAGGGAACAAATGAGGTTGTATGTTTCCATAGATTTATGCTCTCAGAAACCCTATGTAACAATTCTACTGTGTCCTGAGCAAGGTCATCATGAATCAAAATCAATGTGACAAAAGTGGATTCCTCCACTGCCTTCCAGAACACACCAAAATACTAGAGTTAACTGAGAGAATGAGGCCATTCTGTAACGTGAAGTTCATTCCCTACTCCTCTTAAAGAGACAACGTACTTTTTCAGAGATATCCACTATTATGAAAATGGAAATCTTCTAAAATTTTAGTTCCCAGCAACTTATACAACTCATACAATTTAATTATATTCCCAATGATGAGTATATATTTTAAGATTTTAAAGTAGCCTAGTAGATCTGCTGGGATGGCATGCACTTTGTGCTCTGAGGACTTCACACATGGCTCTTCCATTCCGCCCAACCCACCACAGAATCCAGCCATACAATTCCAACCCAATTTTGTAACTTATTATTGCTAGTTATTGACTTTCAAATCATAGTGACACTCACCCCACCCCTCCCCACCCATAATCTTTTACAAGAGTAGAGTGCCAATGAGAAGGTTCACACCACTAACTTTCAATTAGCAGCCAGGCACTGTTACATCATCGGAGCTCTTTCGCTTCTGTTTTCAGGGACCCAAAAGGCCACCTCTCCTATCGTGGTACTTCTTCTGCCATATACTTGCCCCAAACCTCTAACATTATGTTTCTCACCTAGCAGGGAGGCTCAGGGATGGTTATGCAAGTCATTAAAAATGGCAACAACAACAAAAAGACCCAGGGAGGTCTCTCTAGCTGTGCCATCTACTTACTACACTACTTTCTTCTAGTGTGGGAATTCAGACTAGACCTGCTACTTTTTCACATAAGGGAAGGATTTCAGTAATTTTCTTTTTAATGAAAGAGGAAATTCTGGGTTAATCCTATAGTAACAATCAACTTATGCTAATAGGTAGTGGGCTAACATCTATGACGGAAAAAAAAATGGAGACAAATAGGATTATCAAGGAATAATTTTATTACAGGTAACCTTTATTTAAGAGAGCATATTTTAATACAAAAATTGAGGTGGGGGAATAGAGCCTTTGAATAGGAAACATGATATAGAAATCATATTTTAAAAGGAAGGAAAATGTGAACTACAATTTCAAATTCTTAAAGATTTTAGCCCTATTTAAGTCATGCAGAAAGCAGAGAGTCATTGTCTTGGACTGTTCTTCAAACTCTGAAATGAACCTTTTCTCTGAAGCCAACTTTAAACTAGTTGTTAACCATCTTATTATCTGGCATTTTGCATTCATGACAATAGTTTTAAAAATCACTGTTAATCCAAGTAGACTAGAGAAACAAATTCATAAACATGCATATGTACATAAGGGAGAGGTTTATATACAAGAGGAATAGAACATTGAGAAAGCATCCTGTCCCAATCCAGTCCAAGCCCACAAGTCTGATATTAGGCCACATGTCTGATACCAGTCTATAAAGAAAGTCTTCTTCAGATTCATGAGATACATGCAATGATGTCAGGAAAATCACAGACCAGTGGGAGCAGAGTCTTGTGTATAGAGTGGTGGTAGAAGCATCTCAGCACTGGCAGGGACCTCTCTGTTGCTTCTCAAACATCTCAACACTGGCAGGAGTCTCTGCATGGCTTTTCTTGCTTCAGAGATCTGCTCCCATCAGAGTAAGCCCATGTGGCTTCACCTCCAGGATGTCTCACAGGGAGTCAGCCTTGGGTCTTATCAGGAGAGCATCTCCAAGGGACTGAATAGTGAGTCTTTCACCTCCAAGGGGGAAATACTGACAGATTTCCCAGAATTCTCAGAAGAAAGTCATGCCCACACAGAGGTCTCATTGGCTATCTCCAGATTGACAGGCTAGACTCCGCCCTTACATTCCCAATCCTCAAACTGGCACCAGATTAGTGAGTGCCACGGCCACTATCCAACTATTTTTTGAAATGACATGTGTAAGGCAATAATGAACTCTTAGGTAGGAGATGAACATAGCATTGGTGGTTAAGATGGTCATATTCCGACATGGACGGACCATGATTCTCAGTGGATTGGCAGCTATTTGATGCTATGGGAATCCACATGATCTATCTAGTATGCTCTTCCTCCATTTTTACCTGACAGCAGTTTCACCTAAAGACAGGCAACTGGAACCTATCCATGTCATTAAAAGAGGACACAGTCTAATATTTTAGCCAAAATGGTGAAGACTGTCACCTTTGAATAGTGTTACTTTAAATATATGTCTATATAAGGCCAAAGGGTCCATTGTAACTATTGACAAATAGGGTAAAGCGATTAAGTAAATGGAAGTGAAACAATTATATAAGAAATAACAAGAATTCTGAAACCATGTGAACATTTTAATCTATGTTATGGATTATGTCATGAAAGTGTGGAATGAGGGAGGATTTTGTTGTATTTCATTTTCACCAAAAGGAAAAATAAAAACAAAATTAAAAACAAAAAAACCTATGAACGAAATCTCATTAATTCCACAAAATTATTGTATATACTTAATTTATACCCACTTACAGCAAAAGGAGTATCAACAAGATCATCTATAAAGTCTGACAATGTTATAGAAGCTACTCAGTACTACCTGACTGCTTTATGAAGCAAACAACAGATACTTGTCAGGAGCACTCACACTGTTGATGGAAATAACCACAAAAATACCTACCATCATTTTTAAATGAAAATGGAATCAACAATTTTGAATTAGAATTTCCCCCCCCCAAATTTTATAGCCAGTCATTTTACATAAACTACTTTTATTTTACACAAAAATCCTACGAGGTACACATTATTTTCACAATTTTATAGGTGGGGAAAGTGGTTTCCAGGGAGAGTTAGTGACAACACCAGAATTTTATTGAATGCTTGTCTTATTCCAAAACCTAAGTATCTTTCCTTAATCATAGTTCCCTGGGCCCTATGGTATTGAAACCAGTGTGATTTTTTTTCAGTCTTATATATTGCAGTCAGAGTAAGTGGAGCTACAGCTAGTCTCAATATAACACAGTCCATGCTGATTACATCACTGAAACACCACATAAATCTGGAAAGACAAGTATCTTTTGCTATCTAAATCTATTCAATTCCACTGCTTGGACAGAGAGTTCTGAGCACCAACTCTGATGCAATAGATTCTGAATCTTAAATACTAGATTGCAATTAGCAACAATCCAGATAAGGATGATCGCAAAACCTGATTCACAATAAAACATGCATTTTCCTATTTTAAAGAATTTAATTTTAAAAAAGAATTCATTCATCCAAGGAGTGTCAATAATAAAATCCCAAAGTGGAAACAATATCAGTAAAACCTGAATACCCCATTAGCAGAAGGGTGTGGATGGCAGAGGAAGCCCAAAATCTCTTTGCAGGGTTCCCACATCAATTAAGCCTCTAGCAAATTCCCTCTGACTACACTCCGTGGATATGATTAGCCTTACCATCACACACAGAGCACTCCAAAGTGGAATGCAGTGAAATTAAATTGTAACACCTTATCAGACACATTTTAAAGTTGTTTGTTTTTAATATTCTCTGCTTTTTGATTGAGGATTTTCTCTTTTTTGTCTAGTCATTGCACTCAGCTATTACTGCTTGCTTCCTGTTTATGTTTTGTATGACTTTATGTATAAGAAATCCAGTATAATTAAATCTATAGCGGTCATAACTGGATTAACCTAGGCACATGGCAGGGCAAGGGAGGGGGAGATGAACACTTAACAACAATTAGTTGGCACAGACAGTGTTCTGAAGTTGGCTGTGATGTTTGTATAACTCCTCTTAATATGACTGAGTGATTAAAATGTATGATATGTGGATAACATGCCAATGAAATTACTTTAAAAAAGAAATAACTCAACACAAATGCTGAACATAAAATGTGTGCATAAGCAAATGTGGTGAAGAAATCTGATGGTGTCCAGGTATCAAAAGATATACCATCTGAGGTTTTAAAGCCTTGACAATAAACAAGTGGCCATCTAACTGAGAAGCAACAAAGCACACCTGCCTGTGTGATCATGACGTGTGGATGGGATTGGGTGTCAGGCATCAAAGATCCCCAACAAACAAAAACCATATCAATGGGAATGAGAGGGAGAGCAGGGTGCAGACCCAAAGCCCGTCCTTGCTTCTAAGGTGCATTCTAGCTGTCCTTCAAAACAGATTTATTTGCTCTTTTGGCAGTCCATGTTACTTTCTATAGTCTTTACCATCACATAATTCAAATGCATCAATGTTTCTTCAGGACTTCCTTATTCAATGCCCAACTCTCGCATGTTTATGCAGCAATTGAAAATACCATGGCTTGGGTCAGGTGCATCTTAGTCCTCAGAGTAACATCCTTGCTCTTCAATGCTCTAAAAAGGCCCTCTGCAGTGATTTCACTATTGCAACACCTCTTTTGCTCTCTTAACTGCTGTTTCCATGAGCATTGATGGTGGATCCATACAAGATGAAATCCTTGACTAATTCAATCTTTTCTGATGATGTTACCTATTGGTCAAGTTGTTACTAAGGATATTGGTCTTCTTTATATTGAGCTGTAATTGTAATCTATACAGAAGGTTGTAATCCATACTGAAGGCTACAATTCTTAGTCTTCCTCAGAAAATGCTTCAAGTGCTCTTCATTTAGAGAAAGCACGGCTGTGCCCCTACAGGACACAGTAAAATTGCCCCACACAGTTTTAAAAGCTATAAATCTTTATGGAAGCAGACTACCCTATCTTTCTCCTGCTGAGTGACTGGTGGCCTTTCAGTACTATAACCACTGTCATACCATAACTACTGGATTTAGAAAGTGAGAGTTGCATTGACAAGAGATACCATCTTAGTAGGATTTACAGTGTGCTTGCTTAAGTCCAGAACTAAAATCAATGGGGGACTCAGCTTTAAGATTTGCATTTTGATCCAAAAGAAGCTGCAATGTATTTGAAGAAACGAGTTTGTCACACCTGCCTGTGTGTATATAAATAACTTATTGAATCTAAATAATGTATGATGTAAAGGCTCAAAGACTAAACAACAGCAATAATTTTTAAGAGCAGATCGATAAAGTAGAGAATAATCACAAAGTCATAAGCAGATCCTAGAAGATGAGAATAAAGAACTTATAAGAATAAAGAAAGAAAAGAAGATCGTGCCTCCAGCTAATACAGAGCAACCTGAGCTGGAAGCTGGAAATTACTAGAATTACCTGGGTGGTGCAACTGGCTAACAAGTCTGCTGCTAACCAAAGTCAATCAAGTCTACATAGATGTGCCTCAGAAGAAAGGTCTGGGAATCTAGTCCAGAAAGGGAGGTGAGGATAAACACTGAAAACTCCATGGAGTACATAAGTACATGCTGTGGCACTTAGGAGTTGTTATGAGGTAGAATCTGCAACTGCTTGCTGTTGATGTTGTTCCTGGTGGAGTGAAGAACCCAGTCTGAAGTGGATAGACCTGATTCTGCGCCCTGCCTGGATACACAGCCTATCTCAGTCAACATTTCAACCAGGCCTGTGCCACAACTGCTGGTCAGCACTCTTGCTTGCTGACACGATGCACAACCTCTCCTGTTGGCATTTTAAGCCTACCCTCAATTTGCTCACTGTTTCTTTATAGGAAGTCTCGATGGAACACTTGAATTTAAAATCAAATGGTTATAGCTCTGTTTCTTTGTGTAACAATTTTTATCAGATATTACCCTTCCAGAAAGGGAAATGGCACCAGAAAAGCCAGAGTAAATTATGGAACACTTTGCAGAACTCGCTCAACTTAGGAGAAAGAAGCACTGGTGCCCCCCATTCACTAACAGCATTTGACGCATTATGCAGTCATGTTGAAGGGCTTAGAGAATTCAGCATTGTCTGCCGTGTTGGCTCTGGATGCTGAGAGCATGAATAACAATTCAGTCATGGAAAAAAAATACACAAAGGAGCTATGCAAGATGTTTATGGACACAAGGATCAATATGCATGTTAAAGGAAAATGTCCCAGAAATAAATAACACTGTAGAGAATCTGCTGTTTGGGACAGTGCACAGCACCCAGTTAGCTCCTCTATAGGTTGTTTTAGCCCTGCCTGCCGCTTTTTCTCCCGGCTGTCTCAGCCTCGCCTGGAGCGGAGCCGGGCAGCAGCTGTAGCAGTTCTGGCAACATAAGTGGCCCCACTAGACTCACAGAGGCGCTGGCAGCTCCCACCACTTCTGCATTCAGATGAAGGGCTGGCTGACACTCAGATTTGGAAGCAGTTGCACTGAAGGCCTGAGTAGCAGAACCCAGTAAAGCAAAAGGCCAATTACAGATTGAGATCGAAATGAGAAAACATCAATGATTCCCCTTTCCTTCGCCCATTGGAAAATTTCAAAATGAATGTTTCCATATGGCTTATCAAGAGGCATCCCAAGAGATATAGTTATATTGACAGCTTAACAATGAATTATTTTTTGCATTTGCTATTTTCTCTTCTTTGTCTTGCTTCCCTTTATCCTTCATGCTTGCCACATTGGGATTGGAGCTCACGTAGAGTATGGCTGTTGATTCAGACTCTTGTTAAGACATTGATGACATATATACCCTTTCTGCTTAACCGTTTCTGACCACAGCAACCCTATATAGGATTTCCCAGACTCTGAATTATCACGGGAGCAGATAGTCTCAATTATCCCCCGCAGAATGTTAGGTTGGCTTGAACAGTCAATCTTGCCGTTAACTCCAAATCTTACTCAATAGCATCACCAAGGCTCCCAGGCAAACATTATACTAATTGAGGTCATTATATGAAACTTTCCAGAAAAAAGTAAAGGAGAAGAAATAAATTTTTAATGATACTATGCTTGCAGCGGCATGTGGCAGATATGCTGAGCACCTACAAAGGACCTGGCACTGTACTAGGTTTTCAGGCTGTTTTCCACAATCTCATTTATCCTTCACAATGAACCATCCAACTTTATGGATGAAGACCAGGGAAAGAAAAGTGGTTGAGTATTCAACCTTCTTCTGACAGTAAGCTCAGCACAGAAGCACAGGCACATTGACTTAGATGCTGTGCAGTAGTTAGTCAACCCAGCTCAAGCCAATCCAGAAGACAGTATTAGCAATACTAAACGAATCTTCAGGAAACCAAGTGGGGCCATAAGTGGATTTTGAGGGAGGGGGAAATTCAAACCACATCATGTGTCAATGTTAGAGAGGGGTGATTCCTACATGATTGTCTGTACAATTTACGTAGTGCTTCAGCAGAAATCTAGTATCTTATTAATACCTCCCTGTAGTTATAAAAACAAAAGCATTTCCCCAAGCCTAACTCACATGTATCGATTTATCAACAACACTAAAATTATATGCTAATTTACTTTTTGAATATTCTAATGCACTCCAACAGAGCTGTCCTTATGACTCAACTACAATAGAGCACAGCATCACATGGCTTTGTCTGCTTGTGTTATTTTTGTTGCTCTATTTTTTTTTGGGGGGGGGGGGCATCACTGCTCTCTGGTGGGGGGAGTAGGAGGCCCAGCCCCACTGCTGGAATTGAACCTCCGTCCCAGTGGGCCGCAGTCCCGCGCACAACCACTACGCTACCGGGGCTCAGCCCAGCTCTCTGTATTTTTATAGTCACTGATTTTTTCAAGGTTTCTGGTATAAACCAATATCAATAACATTTTTAATTAAATAGTAATAAAAGAAAAACTTAAAAACAGACATCTGCTCAGTTATCAATAATGATGTAACTAATAGTGTTACAATTCAGTGTAGATTTTATGATTTTGTCTGCAGAATCTATAAAATCTAAGAAATATAACACTTAGGCAATTGAAAACTATATTGAAAGTCATACTATGATGTAAATTGATGGTAAGCATTAGGAAGGATTCTGTATGGTCTAGAATTGGAGGAGTTTCCTGAGAGGAGAGGGTAGCACCATGATTTACCTCACGGGATGATGACACACCGACCTTGGTGACAGCAAACTTAGTGATGTCACAAAGGAAATTCATTTGCATGGTTGGTTTCCTCCCTTTTTCCCACCACTATTCAGATACTAAACAAACTGACTCATAGCAACCCCTGTGGGTTTCCCAGACGGTAAATCTTTATCAGAGCAAAGAGCCTCATCTTTCAAGTGAGAATCAGCTGGTGGGGTTGGAACTGCTAAACTTGTGGTTATGAGTCCAACTTCTATCCCACTAGACCACTAGGGCTCTTCACACTCCCTAACTATTATATATTTCCATCTCAGTCCCTTTCCAAAATACTAAAAAATATTTACTACCAAACGGATGCGCACCCCTGGTACCCCGTGTGTACTGGAGTAGAATTGTGCTCCATGGGGTCTCCAATGGCTAACTCTCCAGGCCTTTGTGTAAGATCCCTCTGCGTGGACTTAAACCCTCAACCACTCAGTTAGCAATTAAGCCTGTTAACCCTCTGCACCACTCAAGGGCTGTGCCTGAATACAAGGCCCAGGCATCCCACCCATTTCCACCTAGAGGATGTTAACTCGTGATGACATATAGGATAGAGGAGAAAGGTTCTGTAGGGTTTTCGAGGCCACAAATCATTATATAAACAGACTGCCTCATCTATCTTCCACAAAGTGGCTTGTAGGGTCCGTGTCAGCTTCAGGTTAGCCACCCAAGGTATAACATGACTTCTCCACCAGGCTCCTTAGCAGAGGTCGCAGGCACCTCAAACTCTGCAAACCACAAAGAGTATTCACACATCCTGCCTTCCCTGCACATCCGTTCTTCATACCCCACCCCGAGATTTATAAGACTTGTCAAAAAATGTTTATAATTAAAAAGAAATGTCAGTCATCCGAGACTCTTTCCCTCTCAAGTATCGCACATCTAGTAAGCCATCGGAGCCTTTCAAACCATCCTCTCCATTCCACCTGCTCTGTGATAGTTCACAAGGGTGCCCATTCTTCTTACGGTTTTCACAATCTCCAGTCTCCCATCCCCGTCCTGCTCACACTTTAAACTGTCTGACACGATAGTCTTTTAAAAACATCATAACAAAGGTGCTATTTTTCTATTAAAAACATCCCAATAGCTAGCTATCACCTTCAAAGGGACACTTGTTGGATTCCACCTTCAAACACATTGGGCTTCTTTCTTTGGAAAAGCTCTGTCCTCAGCTGCCAAGGTCCAGCATCACCTCGCCCTGTCCACTCATGCCCTTGTTGTCCAGCATCATTTCTTCCCGTAGACTAAGTCCTGTGTGGGGCTAAGCCCCACTCCCTTATGTTTTCATAGTAGCCCAGGAATAGTATTTTAATTAAAACTCTTTGTCTAGTTGACTCTTTTCTGCCAAATATCTTGAAATCTATGAGGAAAGGATCTCCACCCTTTATCCTCAAACACAAAGCAATAACAAAAAGCTCAATCAATATGTAATTAGATGAATAAATATGAATACCCCACCCTCTGGAAAAAAACATGGATTTTTTTTCTCAAAAGTGATATATTTAAATTTTTAACAAAAGAACTTTATTACCTTCAAAGTACTCTCTTTTACACTTAATATGTGTCAAATATGTGATTCCATTCTTGGAAACATTTTTCAAATTCATCTGTGTGGATGGCTGACAACACCTCACTTGTTTTTTCCTTCACCTCTCCTAAGTTGTCAAATTGCTATCCTTTAATGTCCCTTTGCATGTACAGAACAAAAAGTAGTCACATGGAGTAAGGTGAGGTGAGGGAGATATGTGGGACAAGAAGCATGCTGTTTTTTGGCAAAAAAAAAAAAAATGGCACACTGAGCTGGTCACATGAGCAGATGCATTGTCATGGTGGCAAAACCAGTCCTCTGGGTGGCACAAATCAGGCCTTTTTTGTCACACACTTATGCAATTTTTTCAGAACCTCTAAATAGAAAGCTTGATTCACATCTGACCTGATGGGAAAAACTCCAAATATACTTATCCTCCTCACATCAAAAAACAAATGAGCATCATCTTGATCTTTGATTTCACTTGTCAAGTTTTGGGTTGGGGGGGGGGGGGCGCCCCAACGTGATAATGGCATCTTCCACTGGCTGAATGGTGCTTGCTTTCAGGGTCATAAGAATATCACTATGTGTCCTCACCAGTAATAACACTAGGGGAAAAGTCTTGATTGCTTCAGAGCTGTACTTTCAAAGCATGACATGTTTCCAGTCTGTAGTTTTTCCTGATCAGTCAGAACCCAAGGCACAAAATTCACAGCAACCCTGCTCAGGTGAAAACCTTCTATTAAAATACACTGAATCAAGCTCCAAGATAGTCCAGATAATTTCCCAATCTCTTCAGTAGTCCATCATCAGTCTTCAAGCCCACGTGTATGAATTTTGTCAACATTTTCATCCATTCAGGAAGTTAACTGACATCCAGAATGATGGTTGTCATCAGCCAACATTTCACCTTTTATGAAATGAGAAAAACACTTATACTTGAGCTTTTCCTTCAGTGCTATCCTTGTAAGCTGTATTCCACATCACAACAATTTCTGCAGCATTTTTCCTAAGCCAGAAACAAAATTTCACAGGCACATGCTGTTCTTAGCCATCACACACACACACACACACACACACACACACACACACACACACACCAAGGTTCAAGTGAAACTGCTTTCATGAAAAAAATTCACTGTGACCAGAGAGAACCTCCCCAGGGGACACCACTGAGTGCACTAACTCAGAGAGAATTACTAAATGCTTGCCTGGTGGGGAAAATGCATATCATGAAAGCTCCACCCAATAGAGCTTTTTTCCAACTTTTTTGGGAGGTACCCTCTCCTAGCTCATCAGATACCTTACTAATTACTGCCATGGTGAAAACCTGGCCCATAGTGACCCTATAGGACCAAAGAGAACTGCCACCATAAAGTTTCAAAGGCTGTATATTTCTCAGGATACTACCCCATCTTTCTCCCACCTAGGAGCTAGTGGCTTCAAAGTGCCAAACTTTTGGTTTGCAGACCAGCACTTACCCACTGTGCCACCAGAACTCTTAAGTTTTCTTACTAAAGAAAATTCTATATTTTTACATCTAAAAAGGATACGTATATTTTCCTGAAGTCATAAATTTAGAAGGTAAGAGAATAAAGCAATGGTATGGATTATCATATTTTAGAATTCAAGAGGCAAAGGAAACCTAAAAAAAAAAAATAGCACTTCAATCTCCTCATTTTATAGAGGAAGAAAATTCAAACTAAGAAAAGTTAAGTGATTTATCTGAGATATCAAAGCTGGAAACTGACTCCAGTTCAGGAACAGATTGGTTCTGTGACAACTCAAAACTTCCTAGAATTATCCAGTCAATGGATACAATAACAAGGTCCATGCCTCTTGCCTCCTTCTTAGTTAGACACATAGTGCCTGGAGTCTTAAATGCTTATAAGTGGCCCTCTAAGACACAAGTTGGTCTCTATTCTCCTACGACAAAAGAGAAAGGAGAGCTAGCAATAAGAGTAAGATAGGAATGTGTGGCTACTTATCTCTGAACAGCAGCCTCCTTGCCACAAAACCAGACAAACTGGATGGTGGCTAGCTACTGGTACTGAATATCTTGATCAAAGAGTCTACAGAAGAATCCTGACCAAACGGAGAAAAATGAAGAGAAGTCCCGTAGACTCCAGACTTTGGAAAGAGAAGGACGTTTCCATGAGCCCTTCTTCAAGAATGAAGGGTTGGAATCTAACCAAAATTTAAGCATGTTTTCCAAAAGGTTTCAAATTAGGAAATATTTATTAGTTACTATGCTTATTTAAGAGGAGCCCTGGAGGCCTAGTGGTTACGTGTTGGTCTGAGCAAGAAGAGGCTTTCTGATCTTACAAAGAGTGACAGTCTTGGAAACCCAGAGAGGTCGTTCGATCCCTTCCTATAGGGTGACTATGAGGCCCAGTAAGCTTTTGAGTCAAGGTTCTTGGCTAACATTTTGAGTTGCTGTTCTCAGCTCTTAAAGAAACTAGCATGCTCGACGCAGGTATTTTTTTGCTAGTTCAAATAAAGTATTGCTTGGTTTTAAGATACGGCAGGGCACATTTTTGGTTTAAGGTTTATCTCAAGCTAAAAATATTATATCAAGGTAATAATAGTTTCAGAGCTCTTTCTCCTTCCAGAAAGTCTATTGTCTCTGGGAATTCTGCCCTTCATTTTCCTCTTTTTCTAACTTTTTTCTTCTAAAAGAGACTTCCTACATATCCTACTCCTATACATCGGCCACTTGCTTCATGAGACAAAGATGAGACTACCATTCGCATAAAACTGTGCAGCCTCGCAAACCCTCAATAATGTCAATACCAGTCAGAATTCACTCAATGGTAGAGTGCTTACATCACACCGCCAAAGAAACGGCGAGGGCTGGGAATACGCTGGCTCCCAAACACAGAGTGCTGGAAAGATGGTGACAGTAGGGCAAAATGACCAACCTGAGCTGGTCTCCCCACAGATACCCTTTGGGCTAGATCTGATTTTCAATATTTTCTGTGTTTTTGTATTTTGTATTTTTCATAAAGGGGTTTTTCTCTGATGTATCTTGCTTCTTGAATCTTTGCTATGTTTGTTCATGTGTTGGTATATGAAACCCAGGATGGATGAAGCTACAGAGAAAATAGCCAGAATAAGCTATCCTGCAGGGAACGACAGGGTACATGGAGGTGGCAGGGGAAGCTGATATCAAGGAATCCAAGAAGGAAGAAAAGGTTTTCAAACTGAGTGTGGGAGCAATTGGATAATATTGCTTGATGTGCTTGAACTATGGAATGATATGATGTCTGG
Organism: Nesogale talazaci; assembly: GCA_004026705.1. Taxonomy (NCBI): domain Eukaryota; kingdom Metazoa; phylum Chordata; class Mammalia; order Afrosoricida; family Tenrecidae; genus Nesogale; species Nesogale talazaci. The sequence continues at coordinate 20,954 of PVJH01002760.1, forward strand.
AATATCCTAATAAAATAATTTGGAGGGGAAAAAGTATCCTTTGTCTCTTTATAGTTCATCACATTATGTTTATTTCCAATAGATTTTTTAACTGAAAAGTCCAAAACTGATCAGAAATCATATTAAATCTCTAATTTTAATTAAGTTTACTACAGGATTTCTCAAAATAGCATCAAGCATAGAATAATATTGAAAACTGGGTAAGATCACAATCCTATCTCCATCTCCCATCCCTCCCCTGCCCCCCTCCTTCACCCCACACCATACACACTGATCAAACTTACCCAACTCTTTTTTCCAGAGTATCGTTCATCTCCTAATAAAAGATATAATTAATACATTTATGACATTCCTGACTTTTTCCGCCACAGTGATGGCCACAATTACACACACACAGATGCAATAGTGGCCAGAAGGCACCGAGGACACTACTTTGGCTCCTTAGGACCATTCCTAAGAGAAGCCATCATGCTGTAGCCTGTATTAGGCTGCTAACTGCAAAGTCAGCTGTTCATAACCACCATTCGCTCCACAAGAAAAAGACAGGGTTTCTGTTTCCGTAAAGAATGACAGTCTCAGAAACCCACAGACGCCGTTCTAGCCTGTCCTTTAAGGTCACTATGAGTTAGAATCAACGCCATGGTAGTGACAAGAGTTCCTGGCATAGATTGTGGCTAGTCAATAAATATTTGCTGAATTAGTTAAATTTAAGATGCTGGGCCTCACTGCAAATCTTCCAAATAGATCCCTGGAATGGAGCCCTAAAGACTGCATCTTCACCAACTTCCCCAAGTGGATACACTAACTGCTCAATCCTTTACACATGGCCACGGTCACTAGAGCAGTGACAAAAAAACCTTGTGGCAGACACTCTCCACAAGAGATAAATAGCTGAGTGCTGAACTTACAGACTTGAAAGCACGATTAGGTGAAGTGAGGGGCAAATTCCTCAGCTGTTGAAAATGACAGTCAAAGTTTTTTTCCCCTGCAGTCATCCACACAATCCAAAAGAATAGTTTTGAGCCAGAGTTTTGAATTCTATCCCAAGGGTCCTTACATAAGCACAAGCTACATTAACAACTAAAAGGAGTTCTTTTGACTGTGATTTTTAACAAACTCAAAGTAACAGGTACTTTATTTATACCTATTGCTTATACCTATACCTTTATACCTTGTATCTTTATACTTACAGTGCCAAAGTACTGTACACGCTTTTCAAAACATATGTTTCAGATTGTTCTGGGGAGTAGATCACTACATTATAAAAGGCATTATAGGGGAAAAGAATGGAAATAAGACTAAATTGGCCATCTTGAGTATGAAATGTTATTTCATAGGGAAGCTATTTTACATGAGATCATGCACAAAGATAAACAAAAATAAAAACACTAGACTGTCAATGGGAGAATTGTTTCCTCATCAGTCATGCAGAAATATGCATACTTCTCTGCCTCTCTACACAGGTGGCAGAGAAGATAAAATGAGGTTATGAGCTATTGAAAGATATCAAGGAAGTAGCTTCTGTTTACAAAATACGGTTTTTCTTGCGGTTGTTTGAAATTTCCTATGATGAGGCTTTAGAATCTTTGCTCTGAATCTTAAGGATTTACCAAACTTTTAGGACAACGTGGATGATGTAAAAGGTGAATTGTTCATCTACTAGCTAAAGGTCAGCAGGTCAAAACCTCCCAGAGGTACCATAAAAGACAAGCTTTGTGATCTGGTTACAAAAGGTCATGAATTCAGCAACAACAAGCACACTGCTCTGCCTATCAGTTCTCCATGATGGGAAAGCTATCAAGGAAACATTTTTGAGAGACTAAGAATTCCAACACTGATAATTTTCATTTTTCATTTTTGAAAAATGTTTTCCTACATTCTGTTAGAGGTGGATGAGTCAAAAAATAGTGCTACTAGGGTTCCAGTTCATCTGCTCATGTTGTTGTTCAAATGAAACACCGCACTATATGACTCTGTCACCCATGCCCGCTGTAACCCCCACCAAATGACGGAGCAGGACTCTGGAAAGAAGGTGTGGGGGACACTAAAAGAGGAGGTTGGTCAGTTTTGGTGGCCATGCCTCGGACGTTCAAGGTAGAAAGAAAATCCAGTACCAGAGCACATTCGGAATCTCTCCCAGCCTAAAGTGTCAAAGGTCATGATCAGAGGCACCAGAGGTTGTGGCATAGAAACCATGAGACACAGCAATGGAGCCATACTAAGACCAGGGGCAGAGAAGGGCACCACGAGACAGTGAGGCGGAGGGACAGGTGGGCTTCCTGGTTCATTGAGGCCGAAGCCAAAAGACCACAAAACTAAGAAAATGAGGACCAGAAAGAGACTCGGCTGCTCAAAGAGGAGAAGCATTATTGTGGACAAATGACTGTATCCTTTATGTGTTCTAATTCCCTGAATGTTTTCTGATCTTGTCTTGTGGTAACTTGTTAACTTTCCTACTAAACTCCAGTAATCATGAGCATTGTCTGTGTGGCCATAGCAATGCATTGGTATCAGAAAGAAGGTAGAAGGATGAGGGGTGAAGGCAAGACTGACCTCTACCTTGTGGCAATTGGCTTTGGGCTAGGGTGGAGAGGGATGCTCCCTCTCCCTACTAAAACCAGGTGGCCTCCACCTAGGCTTTGAATGCACCAGTCTCAAAACTTGCTTATTCAAATGTAGCAAGGTCATCCTTTGAGAATTTAGTTGAGAAGCCTTGAGTCATCCACCTTAAAGCTCTATCTTGCCCCTTCGAATTTCTTGTTTCCAAAACTCAAAGAATATTTAAAAGTAACATGATATATTTAGGTCACTCAAGGATGTCAAAAACTGCTGTTTGGTCATGATCTAAGTAAAAAGCTACAATTTTCTTCAAAGATGAGTGTTAGATGGAAACAATGAATAAACCTAAATGGGGGGATATATCTAGAAACAATTACCTCACTTTTTTATGAAGAATATTATAACTTCTTATCGTAAATTAATTAAATTTTATAGAGAAGTCAAATGTTATATTCAACAATTCATACACAAGTTGTTTCAGCTCATTCATTGCGATTCTCTCAATATATAAAGCATCATTAACTCCACTTTCTATTTTTCTTGTTTCTATTACACCTTTTTCCTAAGCCTCTGAACTTAAATGTTGCTGATTTTTTGTTAAATAATTATACTTAATTTCAGCAATGTCTTCTAATACATAAATAATTTTAAAGTCTTTAAGTAATTTACTGACTGGCCTTTTGATCTTAAATGGTTAATTAACATTGGAGTGACGTTCCATACATGTACTGTACTTCTATACATGAAGTACATACTCTTGGGGTTCCTAATAGTCTCTATCCAACAAGAAAATCTGGTTTCTTTTGTGATTTTGAGTTCCATTCCTTCTTTTTCTTCATTGTATTCAGGCCCTACCAAAGAGGTCTTTTTCAGTTGGTAGTGGTAGCTGAGCACCATCTAATTCTTCTGGACTTGGGATTGTAGTGATTGATATCTGTGTGGTCTTTCAGACCACTGGGCTAATTGTTCCCATGTGCCTTCCAATTATCATCACTCATTTTTGCCCCAGACAGGGAGAGACCAATAGTTTCACCTTACATGACTACTCACAAAGAAAGCTAGGATTTTACAGCAATATTGTTTTACTTACTCTCATATTTTCAGCATCAATTCTCAACATTTTGTTCATTTAGAAGTGCCTCTAGATCAATGTTCTCATTTCTTTAAAGTAACCATAATAAAGGAGTGGAGTACGCACAAATAAAAGAAAAGAAAAAGAAACAGTACAGGCATGGAGTTGAAAAGTACAGGGAATATGCCCTTTTGGGCACTGAGGAAATGTCAATATTTCATTTTGTGCTAATCAACTGAATCACATAAGCATTTAACATCTTCTAGCTTTGCTTTTTTGTTCTTTTTAACGGCTCTAATCTACCCTTGGAAATACAGTGGCCACCCTAGTATCCCAGTCCACATTATGCTTTTCCTGCTCAAATCTGCTCAGCACTATTGTCTCCGTGACTCTTTTTGTGCAAAGTTCTTTATTTCCACACATTGCTTATAACTGTTTCTTTGATTCTTATTTCTTTATAATAACTATTGTAAAATACAGTACCTTAAAAAGAAAGAACAAATGTATCTATATTCTAATAGTCCAAAAACTGCTACTTAATAATATTTGAATGCATTTACTTCACATTTATAAACTTAAAACACATATGTATCTATTTAAATGAGCCACATATATACTTTTTGTTTCCCTAAAGTAATTGGAATAATCTTCTAGGGGAAAAGTAGTGGCTTTTAGGAGATCACAAACATTTAAATACAGAAAGAGAGATCCATTCACAGCTATCAGAACACTGAAAATCTTTCTAAACAACCAGAACAACTTAGTCAAAACAGAAGGCAAGCCAATTTCTCTTTAACAAGATAGGAAAGGAGAATGTTATAATAACATTTTAAATATTGTGAGATACAGAAAACTTCTGTCATCTCTACTGAGAACTTAGTTCTACTCTGATAACAAACACTATCATACTAGGGGAGAAGGGGAGGTCTGGGTATGATCTGAAAAACTGTAAAATATTTACAAAGTATTACAAAAAATATTACCATCATATAATTGCCATGCTCTGTCACACAGAACTATTTGGCAGCGGTCTGTGAGAACTAGCACTACATATGTATTCATGATTCAAGAATGTATATTATTCCACCTTAAAATTATTCCAGTCCAAAATAAATTTTTCCCTCTTTTAGACTACCTTCAAACACCTGTCCTTAGCACAAAAACTTAAAGGTCATTCATCTACTTGTTCATTCATTCAATAACCCAAGCACTTGTGGAACACCTGAGTACTTAGTGCAAGAGTCTGTTGGTCAATGGAAATACAAACATAGATAACATAATCTATGCCCTTAGAGAATTCACAGTCTAGAATCTGTGAGATAAGACATATTTACTGTCTAATAACGTGCCAAAGAAGTAGCCCTGGCAACATAGTTGATTACTCAATGGGCCATGATCTGCAAGGACTGCAATTTGAACCTGAGGGCTCCTTGCTCCTTGAAAAGAGATAAGGCTGTCTGCTCCACAAAGATTTACAGAACTGAAAACCCCAGGGAACAGTTCTACTCCTACATATAGGGACACTACGAGGTAGAATCTACTCAGTGGTGGAGAGTTTAATATCTAATCAGCATAGGAGCTCTCCTAATTAGAAAAAATGTAAACCACCTCTGATGATATGAGGATACAGCAAGTGTTACACATAATTGCAATATGATATACAGATGTGCAGCCATATACATCTAAGCAGAGAGGTACATACATACATAAATGGGGTATTCAAAACATTCATGAAATAATGGAATGAAAGGTAATGGTACTTCACACAACCGTTTTGGAATCTCCCTCCCCCCATGCACACGCACAATTTTAAAAGAAGTAAAACTAGAATTTTCCTTGCTCTTTAGTGAGTACGGTGAGATTCCATTTTCCTTACTTTGGGGCCATTACCAGGAAAGATCAGACTCGAGAAAAGTACACCATGTTCACCAAAGTAGTGGGTCAGAGAAAAGGAGAATTTCACTCAATACAATGGGTCAAGACAATAGCTGTGACAATAAGCTCAAACACACCAATGATGAGGAAAGGCTGCAGGCACAGACAATGTTTTGTCCCATGATGCACAAGGTTGCCAGGAGTTAGAGCTGGCACAATAGTAACTAATAACATAAGAATATTTGTGATATTTTTATAAACATACTTTTTATAAATATTTATTTTTTGTTTCAATTCTTTATTTTTGGTGTGATATCACAGAAAGTGTTCTTACTGGTCTAGGAGTCATGACTTATTTTCAAGTCAATCTCAATTGCTTGTAAGTTAAATAACCCAGTGCAGAGTCTTAACTTTCATTAGTCTTTTTCGCAGTGCATAAGATGAAGGTAATTATACCTGTTTTGCCTACCTCAGAGACTTATTCTGAGGATAAACTGTCAATAGATGTAATGATTTCTGTGAGTTGGAGATCTCTATATAAACCTCTATCTCTAATACAGGTATTATAATCCATGTATGAAAACTAATTTTATCTTTTATGCTAGTGAAATACTCTCATATAAGTTTTTAAGTGAAACAATCACAGATTCATATAAAAGTCTTACTCCTTTTAAGATGACTATTGAAAATTGGATTATTATTAAAAATAATTGGTTATTTAATAAAATGAAGTGACAACAAGAAAAGTTTCCTTAACCGTTTAGGGAGTATGTTAAACAAGCTGCCATGTAAATCTACACTTCCATATTGCTTAGCTGAGAATCTACACATTATTATACACCCAAGAGATTTTTTTCATGCACTAAAAGGTAAAACCCACAGACTCATGCTGAGGATCACCTAAGCTTTTTGACCATTACAACAAATGTATTATTTTTTGTTATTCTTAATTAGAAAATAAACAACATAGAATAATTAATGCACTTTCCAGTTCCTTCTAAAGTGTTATTTTTTAATTTGAATGCATATGCATTAGGCATTGGTATTTGTTTTAAAATAGTACGAAATTTATTCTGAAAGGTACAATCATTGGTTCAGAATAAAAACAAGTTTGGGGAAAAAGCAATTAATCCAAAGGACTAATGGACCAGGCAAACCCCAGCTTCCACTAACCTGAGAGAGAAAAACTAGATGGTGCCAGACTACCATGGCTAACCCCCCCACCCCTCCCCGCTAAAAGATTCACAGTAGGAGGCTCTGGATAGACTGGAAGTAAAATGTGGAGGGAACTCCAAATACTAATTTTTTTTTTAAGCCCGGCTTACTGGTGTGGTAGAAACTAATGGAGTCTCTAGGAACTAGAGCCCTGGAACTGAATAGTACCCCATAGCTCAACTTTCAGCCAAGCAATAGCTGGCTATAAGATGGACATTAGCACTGGGGAGGTACAAACACCTTAGAACAGCCAACCACAGGAGATACAAGGGGCAGCATGTGCCCAATGACAACTTCTTAAAACTCAGAAGGCAGGATGAATAGAAAAGAACAAATAGAAACAGTAAACACAAGGAGGAAGGGCTAAGATGCTGTTAAATTGTGGGAAGTGTAACTCATGATTCAAAAAGTGTATGAATTGTTGAACAGAGAACCAATCTGCTCTGTAAACTTTCACCAAAATCATGATTTAAAAAAAAATTTTTAATCTGAGCTGTTACCCCATTTCATAACTAAAAAGTACACCCAAGAGCAATTGAGAAAGATAAAATAGGCACTCTGTACCGCTAAAGGTAAAAACACATTTTCTCTTGGTAAGGTAACAATGATAAAACAATCGATAAAAGATAATAAAATAAGAATATGTAGCCACTGATTCCATAATTTCAATGGCAGAAAAAATGTTACTAAAAATGTTTCTAAGTTGAATTTTATATAAGTACAGTACCTAAAAGAACAGAATTTCTAAAATAAGTGATATGCATATACTATTTCAGTATCTAAATTCTTTCAAATTCTGTACATTCCTTACAACAAAAATGTAAAAAGCACAATGTTGAACAAAGTCTTCCTATGAATATTAAATTTTCCTAGAGGTTTTCATCTTTCAAATTAAATATATATACAATAAGCATTTTTAAAACATTCATTTTAAACTATGTGATAAAGCTATAGATGACCTTTCAAAATTGTTGACTTAATAGTATAAAACTAATTTAAAATTGCTAAGTTTAAAAATATCTAAAATCTCATAGAAAATGATGGTCTGTAATGAAACTACAGTGCAGATAATTTTAAAATGTAAGTCAGGAAATACATACAGCGCTTTAAAAGCTCCATAGAGTTCTTTAAATGGCTTTATATTAACATTTAAGGAACAAAAACTTACACTTTTTCCTTGCAGCTGCTTTATAAAAGTGTATCCAAAGTTCCAAAACAAACTAATGAAAAAAGCCTCACATTATTGTTGTATGTTTCTTACGAACAGACGTTTCTCTGTGAGAAACAGAAGGGTGCCTGTTCGCCTGGATGGCTGAAAACCCAGACTCTGTCATTCTTAACTAGGCCATAAGGAAGAAAAAATGCAATAAAAAATAATAAATTCACTCCATAGTGGAAACAAAATAACAGGTCAGCTACAAATCCATCATTGTATGTGTAACTAGTTGACATTTTATTCTGTCCTGGTATACATCAAAAAAACCTTTCCCTGTAGCTCAAACATAAAGCATGTTTTCACACATTTCCTTCCTGGCCATAATGTCGGTTTAAGACTAGTCAAAGGAAGCATAGAACACTTGGGTAAGTTCTCACAGAATCTAAAGTTGCAGACCAATCCTGTAAAAATGACTATTACTTCACTCTCCTCCCCTCGGTTTTTCTTGCCTTTGCCCAGTTCCTACTTTAACATGCTCCCCTAAAAAAAACATACATAATAATATCCTCAAGTATTAACAAATTTTAAGGAATATGGTTAATACATGAATTGAAACAGAAGGCATCTCCTGGTAATTAAATGCAGTTATGTCTCTGTTAAGGATAACTGGATAGCTGTAGTGTAGTTTTATCTGTACGGGAAAAAGAATAAATCAGTCTCTAGTCACCCAAGTGCAGAGGAAGTAGGACCAACAGATAAGAAAATCAAAGACTTTGGGTAGAAATAAAACACAAAGTTGAAGCCAGAGAAATGCTAAATGATTCCTGCCTCCCTTTGATAGCTAACCAAAATCCAAACAAACTGATCTCAACCTTATTGGGACCAAAAAGAAGTATTCCATAAAGTTTCCAAGGTTGTATTTCTTTAAAGAATAAACAGTAGGCTGAGCCCTGGTGGCCTAGTGGTTGTGTGCGTGACTGCAGCCTTCAAGCTTGGCAGTTCGAATCCAGCAGCAGCTCTCCAGGAGAAGGCTGGGCTTCCTACTCCCACCAGTGCAGTGATGCCACAAAAACAAGCAAGCAAGCAAGCAAACAAACAAACATTTTCATTGTTCCTTAGGTAAAAGTTTATGTAACAAATTAGTTTTCTCAATCAATAGTTATGATAAAAATTATCCCGTGACTTTGGTTGGGATCGGAAAAATGTGTCAGCACTCCTTATTTCCCCCCTGGGTTATCCATTACCATCAGTTTCCCCATCCTTCACTGTCTTCTCATTTTTGACTTAGGACAAATGTTGCCATTGGTCAAGTAGTTGATTGTCCTTAGATCTCTCCTCTCCTCTCCTCTTCCCCCCTCCACCCACCACCATCCTACCACTCCATTTGTCTTGGTCAGAATGGCCAGTACTGGTAGCAGGTACCATCTAGCTCTTCTGGTCTCTGGTTGTAGAAAGCTGTGGTTTATGTGAGCTAATTGAATTTGTAAGGTAATTAGATTAGGGATAAAGAGGGTGCCTACCCTAAATGAAAATCAGTTGGCATTAGCACAATAAAGGGGTTGGAAAGAAATCTGGCACACTAACTAGAGACTATAGAAAAATCCAAACCATGCATGTGCAGATCCAGGCTACTGAGGCCCAGGTGGAAGCCAACGTGAGCATAGCCACATTAGGCACCAGCAATATTACATTATGTTACACAGGTATGCCTAAACTCAGGCAGTAAGGTTGGCCAAGACCCTCAACCACACCCTGCCAGCAAGTGGGGAAAGGAGGGACTAAAGAGCAGACTGATAATAAGACACTCCGGCTTGTTCAGGTGCTCTCTTGCAGGTCAGAAGGGTGCAAGAACTCTTGGTTTTTGTGCTCTGGCTTCTGACACCCTTTTGGCTCTGTGGACTCTTCAACAATCCCCCGGAGTGGACATTTTCAGCCATGAACTTTCCCACAGCCCCACCATCCAGCCTTGCACACTTCTCGGAGGGAGTGTATACTTTGAGATGTAACACCTAGAAATTTCCTTTCCCTCATAAAAGATACTTGGATTTACAAAAGTTCTTGTGCTGTGTGAATTCTTTCAGCATTGAAAAGCAAGAACCAAGGTACACAATCTCAGACACCTACCATTGTTTCCTTGAGTTATCATTTTTCTTCTGTTCCTTGTGCTTGAGGCAGGAAAAGACCAATAATTGCTTCTTACAGGATCTTGCGAGCTTTAAAGAACCCAGACACTACTCACCAGTACTTTTATGCCTCTACAAGCTTCCCACCACCACAAAGGCAAACCAAGAACCTTTCATGTAGCCATTGAGCACTTTAAACCACTGAAGGCACCATTCTATTCTGAAACACACAGGGGCATCATCCAGCAGCATGCAAATGAACAATACCTGATAGCCTATTTCCAAGTGAGCACATACAACAGGAACAGGTGTGTCACAAAAGAGCGTATAAGATACTCAGAATCTCAGACCTCCCCCATACTGCATTAAACCCTGCATTTTAATAAGAACCTCAGATGACTGGATTAGTTATTGAGGTTTGGAATGCCTGCCTTTATGTATTGGTCCATCTCAATAAATTGCATATTGAAATTGTTCAATAAAGATTGCTCAAACTGATTTAAAAACTTAACTGCTTGCAGCAACATTTTCAACCCCCAAAGAGCATCCAACACAATTGAGGTCAGAATTTCTTTTCTATTTTTTTCTCAAAGAGGAAAATTATTAATAAATATACCTAAAACCCAGACACACGAGAACATATCCCATCTCTAGATATAAAAAATATTGAGGTTTATCTTTCTTCTACCTATTCCCTACATGTTCTACAAAAGATACATAATGGTTTACTCACCATAGATAGCAACCCATAATGTGAAAGGAAAAACAAAACAAAACACCTCCCAGTACACATGTTTGAGTCTCCTCCACCGTCAGTTGGAAGAAAGGAACTTACTAAAATTTGACTGGAGATATATCTGTCTGAACTAGCATAATCTGGTATAATTAGAGCAGGAATTCACACACTGCTTTGCAAATGACCCATTTAAAACCCTCAAGTTTGTGATTCGTAATTCCGTTTTAAAATGCTGCCCTAATACTGCTTTAAAGTTTCAGTAAATTTTATATAAAGAGCTGAAAAAATTATCACACATTTGAAAATTATCCATTAGTCATTTTGGAAAAACTATTTAATAGTTTTGAATTTAGAAGTTTAATATTTCATTCTTTATCTTAAGACCATTAATATAGGGGGTATAAGAGGAAAACTTACCACGTGAAACATCAATCTTAATGACCTATCATTTAAAAAGAGAATCTGGCACCTAAGAAAGTACCATAATAGACAACTGAGATTCCATTCATCTTGACACCATCATATCTAAAAATCTTTGTTTCTGGTTTAAATAAATAAATTAGTTGCTTATATTACATTTCCCCTTTCTTATTACTATTTTGGAAACAGTTCAATAATTCTTCTCCTACCCCTGCCTAGTCAATGCTATTCCACATTCACAAAACAGTAACACCTAATCCTTCAGATCCTTGTAACAAGTAGAATACTTTGAAAAGGTTCCTTGGGGACAAGATGAAAGTGTGTAGCAGAGACTGGTCTACTCTCTTGCCTCACGTCTTTGTTCTGAGAGAACAAAATCAGTCTTGACAGATAAAACTCCGAAGAAGACTCACAGATCCAAGTAACTTAGAAACATTGTGAAAAAGTCTTGTTGCTGGACACCATTGAGTTGATTTCGACTCATCATAGCCCTAGAGCTCTAGAAAAACAGCTCCATAGTGGGCGGCATAAATGTCACTGGCGTAGTGGTTCTAAAGCACGAGCCACTCTGCAGGAAAGCAACAGGGTGTTTTACTCCTATGGAGTTACAGACTCAGAAACTCACAGGGGCAGTTCTACCCTAGCCTCTAGATTCACTGAGTCGGCACAGGTCATGAGTTTGGTTTGGGGTTGGGTAACCTTTCCAAAAGCAGATTGACAGGTCTTTTCTCCCAGGAAGCTACTGGGCATGTTCAAACTGCCAACTTTTTATTTATCTTCTGGCCCATTAACACTGCCTCAGAGCCCTTCCCTTATAACACAGGATATGAAGATTTATTCGGGCAATCTCCTCTTTTCTTGCTATAATAATAAATAAGATCAACAAAGGTCACATAAAATTCAAGCTATATTAAAATATAAATAATTTATTATCTTTTAGAACTATGTTCTCATAAGAAAGTAGGACAATTGAGAGCTATAATCCTGACAGATGAAATCAATAAAATATCAGAGCAAAATATAAGTCGATTTGTTGAAACTAATATGTTAAGCAGCAACACCCACAAAATAAATATACTGCACATATTTATTTCACAAATGATTCATATGTATTCTATTTTAAGTCTATTTCTATGAGATATGCAAAAGAAACCAGTATATTTAACATATTGATCAAAATTTAAATACAAAAACTATCATTTTGCATCATCTTAAAACCTTGCTTATTATTTAGGGCATGATTTAAATGACCCAAATTCAATTAAAATAAAAGTATGACCACTTGATATGATATTTTCTTTTTTTATATATTACTAGGCCCATGCAAAATCATTGCACTTAACATATTTCAATGAAAGATTTAAATGTAATTGTTCTCCATTTAAGTGAGGAGTCAACTAAGAGTTCACATGGAAAAAGCACACCTACTTGTGTGATACAAAAATAGCAATAACAAAATCCAAATACAATGAAGGGGAAGTTTTAGAGCTGAAGATGTGAACACCCAATGGGAACCCAAAACCCATCTGTAGAGTAGCTAGTCAGATTAAGCCGTTGGCAGAACTCCTTTTAGTCACCGCCAAAGGTCTTAAACAGCTTGACTATCAGAGATAGATCATTGTCATCTTGATTATGCTGGATGGAACTTGACACTTGGTCAGTTGATTTCCCTCTTAACCCAACCTGAATTTGGTCTAGGTGCCAAGTATTTCTTGCTTGTTCCATGACAAAAATTTCTTCTTTGACTTTTTAAATATTGATTGTGGTCTTTTCTTTCTTACTCAGTATTTGCATTTTATCATTATATTATTAGTATTATTTTATACTTACCACTTTACTTTGTTTTTGTATTTTATTGTTTCTGTTTGCTTTCCCAATTTGTAAAGCACAGAAAAGGTACGTGTATAGAGATAATAACTGATCCAAGTGTTTATCAGGGATGGAGCGTGGGAGATAGGGAGGGTGAGGGGGTTTGGGGAGCCAACAAGGAATATGGAAAAGTGGAACACTCACTGAACTGATTGTGGTTATACAACTTACATTAAAAGTGATTTAAACCTGGGGAAAAATAAATCTAATTGGTCTTATGTGGTTGGATATCATAACATAAAGATTGTCTCATTCATTCATCCTTTCCCCCTCAAGTTTAGTCAATGGGAAAAATTCAGCTCTGCCAAAAATAGACCAAAATTACCACTGTGACATCATTACTGCAATTACATCATGGATATTTTATTATCAGAAGATCTAGTTGATATTTGAATAGAAACTGTGCACAGCAAACAGAAAAAATTTTTTAAATAAATCATGACTTCTGAGCACTTCATACAGAATCTAGATGCAACCCTCCACTGGCTTGGTAAACACCTGACCCAACTACACATAGCAAAGACCTAAAAACCAAATAAGCCGACTAGTCCATAGCAGTCAGGTAGCTGCAGTAGTAGCAAGCAATAGAATGGAATTACTCATGAAGAAACAAGAATCTTGAGGCAGCTCACTAACTGAATTCTCTCAATAAGCACGGAACAACATGAGCAGTCAGAAGTCTGAAAAAATACACAGTCAATACCAGGGAGATGATGTTAGCAGGCATCAGAAATTCAATTACAAAAATATAACTCAATTAATCAATAAGTTGCTAGAGTCAATCAATAAGTATTTTCTGAAAGTCTCCTCTGATTTAATCACTATCCTAGATCCTGGGGCTCCAGTTATAAAAAAAAAACAAAAAAACAAAGAAAACTGCCACTATATACAATGCATGGTCTATGCTAAAAATTCTGTGAATGCAAGTGTTTTTGTTGTTAATTCCAGGGGGAAGTTTAATGATGAACTAAGCAGTAAACACAGGCAGTAACTAAGGCACAGAGAGTGACAATACAGACTACAAATTATTGAAATAGGGATACAAGGCAAGGCCAAAAGTTCAGTTCCTGGAATTAAGATATGGAAGGCCAGTAATAAAGGTTTCATTCATTCAGCAACACAATGTTTATGCCTTTGCTTAGTAACAAAGATGAACAAGTGAAAAAGAGACAAGGCAATGGTGACCTTCAAAGTCCCCAGAGCTCAGCATGAGCTCTGCTTAAGAACAGGATCTGTCCTAGAGATTGGGTACAGATAAATCTCCACGTGTTAGGTAGCCTTACTTCAAAGGCTGGAGATACATAGGGGCAAAAAGACATGGAGCTCAGTACAGATATGTACAAAATGATGCTTTGGGAACTTATACTCTGATCACAACCAAATTGAAAGACAGGAGGTCATAAAATAAGGCAGAAGGGCATAATACAAAGAGCATGTGACTTGTAATGGTCCCTGAGCTTTCACTCATTATTCCCTCATACTCTCTATATTGTCATCTCTCATCAGAACTAACGACAAGCTAACTACAAGGAACAATTAAGAAAACATGGGATCCACAGTCTCATCTACAGGAGTAGAACTGAAAGAGCAGGAAAAAAAAAAACTTCATGTTTGTCCCACAGACGAGCTGATGATTTCAAAATGCTTAGCCCAGCTCAACAACTATGGATGGCACAAGGGTTCAGCACCTGACACAACTATTAGCTATCACTATCATTAATTAAGAGATTATAAGAAATAGATGCCACCACTGGTCTATCAGTCTGTCATACTGTGATGATGCATGTCGTGCTGAGGGGCTGGAAGCTAAGTCACCAATATTTCGAATGCCAGCAGGACGGGTTTTCTAATGCCATGAGGGATGGGTTTCAGCAGGGCTTGCAGACTAAACCAGGAATAGGAAGGAAAACTGGAAATCCTCTTCTGAAAGCCTATGGATAGCGGTGGAAATACTGTGGTAAAATGAGTCTCTTGGGTTGCAGAGCACTCAAAATACACTGGGGGAAAGACGCTGGCCTCTGCAGAGGTGTGTCAACCTCAGCTTAAGGACGTGAACAGAGCAAAGCCTGTAAGACGCTGATTCGCTGATGCAAACCACACTGTTGATTAATCTCCTCAAACTGTGCAAATGGCTCTTCTCTTGCTTACGTACTTGATATATGAAAACAATGAAGAACTTCCTGGAATTTTCTATGTGTTCATTCTCTGTTGGTCCCATTATTTGATTATGAAACATAACCTGGACATATAAACAGAAAGATGTTTGGGAAATACTTTTAACTATTATAGGAGCCACAGAAATTATTAATGAAAGGCATTTATTCGCAATGTTCCTCCATGAGTGAGGAAGCATCGGTGAGAATTCACCACATATAAAGATCTAGTTTGCAACAAGAGCAAATTGCCAAATGCCTTTGATATTACATGAAGATACTATATGAATACTGTACCGACATCCCCCACAAATCACTATCAATTTCACAGTAACATGGCACAGTTAGTATTGCATATAGCCCCTAGGGCATGTTCAACTCTCTAATTAAAATTTATTTCAAAGGGGAATTAATAGCTGATAAGCATCTACTATCCTAAATGTTTTAATTTGCATGTTATTTTATCTTGTATTTCCTCAAAGTTCTTCAAGCTGTGGGAAGTTTCTGCATTAAGCTGCTAACCATTAGGTCAAGTTTGTGAAACAGTCACTCAACGCCCAGGAAAAAGAGGAGGCTGTCTGCTCCCTATAAGGTTTACAGTCTCCTAAAGCCAGGGTCAGAGCTACTCACCCACTGTCCCACAGGATGGTTGTAAGACAGAATTGGTTCAATAGCAGGGAGTTTGTCTTCTTCTCTGAATATTGCCATTTTTCTATGTGAAATTGTGTATGTGTAATAGCTGAGTTCACATGAGCAACCACAATAGTACTTTTTGAGGGGATGAAAGAAATGGAGTGGATCAAAATGGGACATAATGGCCCAGTACAGCACTGACTCACAGTTCCACCTCCTGGGACACTTAACTGGCACGTTCCTAGAGTGATATAACCCTAATGAAAGGAGTGCCTGAGAAACTAGTAATGTTTCTTGATGTCTCATAATTTCAACTACACTTCAAACACTTTTTTTTTAAGTTGCTAGGTACATGTCCTTAGGCTGAACTGGTTCTTCAACTATCAATCTTTATCCTTAGGCTATAAAGATAAGCTAAAATTCCTGCAGAGGTTATTTGGAAGGGAATTCACAAGTATGGAAGACACTGTTTTCCCTATTCCAGTCCTGAAATACCAGGAAGCAGAATATCTCTCAGATATCAAGCCATGTGGGGGGTTGGGAGTGGAGGTAGGGGGTGAGGATTGAAAGGTGATTAAGAAGGGGAGTTTTCAAGAACAAGGGAACAATAAAGGACCAAAAGAGATGGCAAGGAGGGCTTAGAATGCCCAGTGGGTTTTGATCACGTGCAAAGTAACCAAGAGGAAATACTGAGAGTTGAATGGTCAAACAAGATCATGGGACAGGAGGAAAGTAAAAGGAAAGAAATAGAGGGTGCCAAAAGACATTTATAGAGATATAAATATAGGCATGTATATATGTAAATATATTACTATATAACCACAGGCATATAGGTCTATGTACACATAGTTATATGTTCAGTATGAAGGTAGCAGACAGACTTTGAGCCTATACTCAAGTCCTCCCTCAACACAAGAACACTTTGTTCTAATAAACCAGTATTCTGCAATGCTCACCTTCCTGCCATGATCACTGAAGACAAACTGGGTGCATAAACTAATATGGTAAGGAAAGCTGATGGCACCTGGCTATTAAAAGATATAGCATCTGGAGATCTTGAAGGCTTGAAGTTTTAAAAAAAAAGCAGCCATCTAGCAGGGAAGCAACAGAGTCCACATGAAAGGAGCACACCAGCCTGCTTGATCATGAGGTGTCAGCAGGATGAGACATCAGAAGATCCAAAACAAACAATCACATTGATAAGAATGAGGAGAGTTGGAGTACAGACCAAAGCCCATCTTTAGACAACTGGACATCCCCTCACATCAGGGCCACAAGGAAGAGAGGGTGCACTATAACACCAAGGAAACACACAACATTTCTCTAAATCTTTAATGTTTTCTCCCCCACTATCATGCCCCAGGTAAACCTTACAAATTCGAAAGGCCAGAGCATATACATTCTCAACACACAGAATTCAGGACAGAGAAACCCCTCCAGGAACAGTAATGAGAGTAGCAATAAAATGAGGGTAGGAGGAAGGTGAGGGTTGAAGGGGGATGAGGAAGGAACTGATAGCAATGATCCACGTATAACTGCCCCATCCCCCAAGAAGGATGAATAACAGAAATATGGGTGAAGGGAGATAGCAGATGGTATGAAATATGAAAATAACAATAATCTCTAATTTTCAAGGGTTCACAAAGGGGGGGAAATAGGGGTGGGGAAAAGGAGCTGATATCAAGGGATTAAAAAGGAAGAAAATGTTTTGAATATGATAAGACAACATATGTACAAATGAGCTTGATACAATTGATGTCTGGTTTGCTGTGAGAGCTGTAGGAGTACCCATAAAAATGATTTACAAAGAGAAAAAGGAGAATTAGAAGAAGAATTTGGAATCTAACTCCTACAGAACTCAGGGTCCCC
This sequence comes from Nesogale talazaci, assembly GCA_004026705.1. Lineage (NCBI taxonomy): Eukaryota > Metazoa > Chordata > Mammalia > Afrosoricida > Tenrecidae > Nesogale > Nesogale talazaci. The sequence continues at coordinate 38,634 of PVJH01002760.1, forward strand.
AATCTCAGAACATTCATCTCAAAATAAATAAGTCCACCTCAGAGTATTCATTTGGAGATGAAGGGCAAGACAGTCTCTAGGAAAATGTAATGAATTCCTGAGTGTACAAAATAAAAACAATGACCGCTTCTCACCTTGATAAATCTGAAAATAAATTTTTAAAATGCACTGCTACCACATGTAGAATTGCCCCCATAGGGTCCAAGACTAACTTTTAAGATAGTGGAATGCCTCTGCGTTCTCCCATGATGCACCTCCTAGTTTGGAACTAATGACCTTGTGATCAACAGCCCAAGACAGCACTGCAAACATAACAAAACACCTCCCTGCCATTGAGTCTGTGCTCATTCAACATGACCCTGTAGGGCAAGGTAGAGCTGCCCCTGTGAATTTTGAAGACTCTAACTCTTTTTATGGAAATAGAAAGTCTGTCTTTCTCCCAAGGAACAATTAGTAGTTTCAAACTGCTGACTAGTAAGTAGCCCAATGTATAAGCACTATACTAGCAGGGCTCCTATATCACATATAAAGCAGTGCAATTTCCAAACGATGTCTCTACATTTCTCCAAACGTGATCATTAGTGCACATGTTAGCAGACCTCGCCACACCCCATGGCTCATTATTGCTGACCCTGTCACAGTGCTCATCTCTTGATTCCACAGACGGTCTCCATCATTACTCACTTCTATCAACGATCTTGGCAACTTCACATTCCCATGGCTTATATAGACAATACCACCATCTCTCAACTCCTTGGCCTCCTTAAAACTGCCTTATATTTTTTAAAAGGAAAACAGGTCCAATCAGAAGAGAACTTTATCATCATACTCAATGAACTACCGAATGATGTGCCTCTATAGCCACAAATTCTGCTTTTGCTCTCGTTTAAATGTAAAATGCACCCCTGCTCCTATCTAAGTCGACATTCCTCACTTTCTCTCTTCAGGAGAATCTCTTCAAACCAATCTTTCTCAATATATGATATAGACTCCTTCACTCACATATAATTTATCTTTTTCGTACACCAGCAATTTCTCCCTCCCATTATCAAGGAAAAGCACTGCCCATTACATGTACTGAAACAATCATCTCTTAATTTGTGGCCCTCAGCTGTAGTTCTGGAGAATACAAAAAGTATCATGGACTGCTAAAAGGACAAACACATCTGTCTTGCGAGAAGCTTGGTCAGAGCACACCTCTGAGGCAAGGATGGTGTGGCAGTCACCTAATCTGGTGTCAATTTGAGGATAAGAGTACAGGGGTGGTGTCTAGCTTGTTAATCTGGAGATAGCCAATGAGACCTCTGTGTGGGCATGGTCTTTTCCTGAGAACTGAGAATTCTGGGAGATGTGGTAATTCCTTCTTGGAGGTGGATACACTGTCTCTCTTGGTTCACTTCCCTGGAGATTTTCTACTGACAATGCTCCCTGTCTGAGAGACTCAACTGACAAAGGTGGCTCCCTGTGAGACATCCCTGAGGAGAAGTCACATAGACCTATCCTGATGTAGCAAGAAACCTAGACCTAGAGAAGGCTCATGAAGACTCCTGCCAGCACTGAGATGTCTACAACATCACTAAATCCAAAGACTTTCCACCCACTGGCTTGTGATCATCCTGCATTTGGCATCATTACATGTGTTTCGTGAGTCTGAAGAGAACTTTGTAGATTGCTGTTGGACATATGGGCTAATATCAGACTTATGGACTTGATCTGAATGGGGCCAGGATGTTTTCTTAATGTACAATTACCTTGTACATAAAACTCTGTCTTATATACATATGCATGCTTATGAATTTGCTTCTCTAGTTTACCTGGACTAACACAGATGGCAAGACGTCATCACCATATACTTTGGTGATATTGTCAGGAGAGACCAGTCCCTGGAGAAGGGCGTCATGTGTGATAAGGTCGAGGGGCAGTGCATAAGAAGGTCTTCAAGGAGATGTACTGACATAATCGTTGCAACAATGGGCGTAAGCATGGGAAAAATTGAGATGCTGGTGCAGGACCATGCGGGTTTCCTTCTGTTGTAGACAGTGTGGCTGTGGGGGAGAATCGGCTCAATGGCACCTTATAACAAGCACTTCTCTGCCTCACTTCAGTGGTTCTCAACCTTCCTAATTGTGCCACCCTTTAATACAGTGCTTCAAGTTGTGGCAAATCCCCCCCTCTCCCCAATCATAAAATTATTTTTGTTGCTACTTTATAGCCATAATTGTGCTACTGTTATGAATCAGGCAACCCCTGTAAAATGGTCATTTGACCCCCCCAAAGGCACTGCAACCGACCCACAGGTTGAGAACCACTGCTCCAAGAATTGAACTCATAATATTTATTTCCTCATCTCACATCCTCAATCCATCTATTCAGCCAATCCATCTCAGCCAATCCATTCAGGCAACCCACTTAAAAAGAAAAACTCAGCTGTGAGTGACCAATGCCCTATCACTTACCAAAACCAATGACCACTTTTCCCATTTTACTTATTTCTCAGTGTTTAAGATGGCTGACTACTTCCCAGGACAAAATACTCTACCTTTTATTACTTCTCTTTTGCTTGCTCTTCATTTACTGGTCTCTAAATCTGAGTGTCCAGGGTTCTTTCTCCATACATCTTCTCTAAATATCTTCTGAGCTCATGTAGTCTAATGACTTGTGCCATAAAAAGACTGTGAGCACTCAAAAGTTTACCTTCAGCGCAGATACCTTCCCTATGACCCAAATGCATACAATCAACACACTACTTGATAACTTTATTATACTATCTCAAGAAGTTTAGTGATCTCAACAAAGTCAAGGTAGAATTACTACTTGCTTCCACCACCACCCCCAAAAGTAATGTCCCATCAAGAATTTTCTCATCTCAATAAATGAAACCAGCTACTTAGGTCAAGCTATAGATTACATTGTTTTCCCTGAAAAATATAAAAAGAAGTCTGAACACTCAGTACCTTGACATGTTATCTTGCTTGAAAACAAGATCGTTAAAGATATTTTCATTCAAATTAAAATGAAATCATACCAGTAATTCCTAAGAGTGTCTCCAAAATGTACCCCAAATTTAACAATGTTTCCCCATCTGTACAGTCCAACCCACCTCCATCTCTCTTCTGGAACACAATAGCAGGCTTTCTCACTGGTCTCCCCACCTCCACTTTCCATTCTTTCATTATAGTCCATTTTCCCTAGAGAAACCAGTTATCTTCCAACAATGTAAATCAGATTATGTGATATCCCTAGCTAAAACCCTTTAAAGGTTTTCCCCTAAAGTGAAATTAAAGTTTGAAATTTCTGTCCTGGACTTCATAGCCCTAATGATCTGGCTCTGGCCTGCCTATCTGACCTTATCTTGTACCATCCTCTTCTGTATTTGCTATACTCTGACTATACCACACTTCTCACCATTCTACTAGCATGCCAGCCTATGCCCATCACAGGGCTTTTGCATTTAAATTTTGCATGGAATCTTCTTCTCTCAGATCTCATATTTTATGCTTCAATATTCTGGTCTCAAATATGATCTCTTTCCCTGACCAAGATCAATCACTCAAGAGCACTGTTTTATCTTCCCCAAGTTATTGCTATGTGCTGTGGTATTAACTCGAACCCAAAGTAATTTGATAGGGCAAAGTCCAGCTGCACCACAGAATTTCCCAAATATCATCTCATTGGGAGCCAATTGCCAGGTCTTCTCTTCCACAAAGTTATTAATGTGTTCCAACACCAATCTTTGGGCTAGAAACTGAGCATGTAACCATGGAGGCTCCTTGTCATCGCCATCATTTTGTTGTTGTTGTTGTTATTGTTGTTGTTGTTGTTGGGCACCATTGAGTCAATTGTTAATCTAAGCACAACAGAATGAAATACTGCCCAGTCTTGTGTCTCAGCACTTATCAATATCTGAAATTACTTTATTCTCCTTGTTTGTTACTGCCTCTATCCTTACCCAGTGTTAATTGTTTGCCTTGTTCACATCTATATTCCTGATAACTACAAATCTTTTCCTGGGAACTGATGAAACACTCAACCCAAGAACACAGCCACTGGATTATTCCAACTCCCCAGGACCCTCTGTAAGGTTCCACAGGCTAGAAATCTTTACGGACATAGATTATTTCATCCGATGAAGTGGCTGGTGACTCAAACTGCTAACCTTATGGCTAGCAGCTCAACACATAATGCATGTCAAATATATTTTTTATGACATGACTTTAGTCACCATAAGAAAAAAATAGTAGTTTACTACACTGTTGTTTTCCTCTGCACTGAAGACCAGATCTGATGCTAAATGTTGAATTAACCATGTTGTATTCAGCTGTCAAATCGGAAAAGTGGCAATCTGATTCAAACTCCTCAATAATTCTGTTCTTTAACTCTGTGAAAGTTTTTGCAGTCTTTTCTCTTAGCTTTATTGCTGGTATCACTAATTTTCCTTGAGGCCATGATTATAACATTTTAAGCAAATAAAGTACAATAAAAACCATAAAATATACCCAATGTTTTGACGCACTAACACAAGCACTGTGTGTTGTCTGAGCAGCACTTAGACAGATGCATAACTCCCTTGGGTAGCAGAGGGAATGGGATGATGCTGACTGACCTCCAGACAGGTTATTTCAAGTTGGATTTTTGGTTGACTATCAAGAAAATCCGAAAGATTTTTTTGAAACTTAGCTGTTGAAGTAGTGTAATGTTTCAGCTTGAAGTCACTCAACAACCATCCACTGTATTTATATGTCAATGAGCATTAAGTAAGTAAAAGTTAGCAGAAAATAATTTTGTGAGGTATATATTTTCAATATTTTTAACAGATGAGTGAGATAGGAGTCCTGGTAGTATTATGGTTACGTGTTGGCTGGCAATCCTTATGATTGGCCATTTGAAATGACCTACAGCAATGCAAAAAAAAGGTCTGGGCTTTCTAGTCACTACAGACCACTACAGTCTCAAAAACCCACAGGGGGGTTGCAATGAGTTAACAATGACTCGATGACTGACTTTCATTTGGAACCTGGCTCATACTGATTAAACAGTTCACCCAATGACAAAACAAAACAAAATCAAACCAGACTCTCGATATCAAATCCCAATCTTTTTCTTACAATTAATGTTTCTGTCACTTCCTTATGCTGGGAGCTGGCTACTTCAAGAAGACATAGATAGCAGAAGATTGGATAATACCAAATAGAATGTAAAAGATATCAGGAAGTCTATGTAAGACTTAACAGCAGTGATCTCTGGGTCTTGATCATCAGCCCATTAGGAAAATGTAGCCTGTTACTCTAAGACATTGGGGATTGACAAAAGGAATAAGCAATCTTCACTCAAACCACTACCTCACTCAGATCTCAACTGACCATTCTCAAGAAATTAGTTACTAACTAACTTGTAGGGGAAGACTATATGAATGTGTGACATCATGCACACATGAATGTATGCAGTAAATATGCGCTCACTCTCTTCTGTGTATGGGTATATGGTTGTCAATGAATCTGCAATTAATAGATCTGATGAAAATATGATGGGATCCATAAAAACAGATCAAATAAGAAAATTAGGAAAGTAATGCGCAGGACAAGTAGAAGATAAAAAAAGTAAATAAACTAATGTCAGAGATAAGAAAATTAGAAATTGTAGATGTTATGGTGATTAATCATTAAAAACAGTTTACAATTTTGGAAAATAAATCCCTTTTTCCATCTTAAAAAATAAGCTGATGTGATTTTGATAACTGTGGTGACAGACTACTCTGGCTGCTGTCACATATTTAGTTCAGACGTCCTCATTGGTATGTTTCATGGGAGAGCCAATAGCTCTTAGCTGGGCACCCAAGAATTTCCCAACAAGATGATAAATTCCCTCAAGGACAAAACTCCCATCTGATTCATCTTACATTTCCCAGTGCTAATCAAATTATGTCATATGCACTTGACTTTAATAAGACTCAAAGACTAAATTTAAATACACTGAACTGAATAGGAACGGTCAGGATAGGAGCCTCTTATTTCCTTACAAATTCATTTTTATTCCTCTACCTGAGAAATCAGAATATACTTACTTCAGTAACTTCTGCTGGGCTTAAAAAGAGATCAGAGCAACAGCTTTCTTTTTATGGTTTTACTAGGGACACTTACTTTGCAGTCTGCAATGTGCTCAGCAGCAGTATTATACACTTTAGACTAGAGGGACCTGAGTCATAAAGAGATGTCATGTGACTTTTGTTCAGAGCTACATATACACCTCTTCCTTCTGGAAGGAAGTCTGGACAGAAGGGATTTGAAGTCCATTAACATTACTTGCATCACCAAAGTTCATTTTAACTACTCCAATGTCAAAGGAAAAATTAAATAACATGCAAATAAACATATTTGATTATATCCCCAAAAAAGTACAAAGCAGATTGCTTTTCAAAACAGAAATCCCTGTTACTACACAGTTACTCGTAAATTGAGAATATGGTTCTTGTCAGAATGTACAAAAACAACTCAAATAAATATAAAACACTTGTTTGTAGTGTGATGGTAGAGAAGTTAACTCGAGATATTGAAGGATATTCATCCTCAGTTATAAGATTTAGGAGATGATTCTGCTTGTAAATTAGCATCTTCCAAGGTCCACTTTCTACCACAAATTTTCTAGGTTTATCTGTTACCAGTGCTTCATTTCACAGTAGACTAACTAATGAGAGATGCAAAAGGTATATGTTTTAATAGTTTGATCAAATTTATTTTCTAAAAGATTTGATTTTAAAAGAAGTTTGTTTTCAGGGTCATTTAAGATTCAGACTTTTTTTCTGATAAAGTTACAACTCAGAAACTGGTTTTCAGTGTAAATAAAACTAGGCATCTAGTCAAAAGCTCCAGCAACTAATATTGTATAAACAACAAAGACCCACCTACTAAATACAGTTATAAAGAAAACAACTTTCTATTACCCATAGTAATTCTAGTCCAAAGTATGCTAAATAATTTGCCCTATAATATGAACTACAAAGAGGAGGGACCAAATCAATCAAATGTCACAGAAATACAATTAATCTTTGAAACTTTCTTCAAGCAAGCCATACCACATGAAAATAATGAAATATACTAAGAATTTAAATATAAAATATATGTGTAGGTCATAACACTTATATGCACATATGTGCATCTGATAACTTTTAGGTGTATAGTAAAAAGCCTTAAAGAACCTACATATTGGGCTCCAATCCAAAAGGTCGGCGGTTCAAAACCACCAGCTCCTCCTCGGGCTCTCTACTCACAGAAAACAGTTATATCCTCAGGAACCACAGGAGCAATTAGTACTACCTTGTCCCAAAGGATCCCTAAGAGTCGGCATCGACTTAATGGCCATAAGTTAGTATAATTTGAAATAAATAAAAATGTTTGCTTTTTTAATCTTATTGATATCTAGCATGGTTGGCTTGGGTTAATGATAGCCCCAACAATATATTTAAAAGGATTGGAAATTAACATGTTACTCAGCTTACCTAGCCATGTAAGCAGTTGGAGAGCAGTAAGCATTCCCCATTTCCTTAAAAATCAAAAGGAAAGCAATGTGTTTCACTAGAGCATATACCAACAAGGAAAAGAAATTACTAAAACATTTTATTCAAACTGGTCCAGAAAGTTTGATAATTTCAGTCTTGGTTTTTGCCATGGAACATATTGATAAAGTAGCTCCTCTGTTCAGGTACCTTTCAAATTCAAATACCCATTCTATCAAATAAGTACAATCATAGTAATTTCAGTCAGAAAATGACAGTCACCGTTATTTAATATAATGGTAAATGAACTGTAGTCTTCTCCTTTTTTCACCACTAAAAATGGACAAATGTGGTGCAGTGGGTACACACTGGTTGCTAATCATAAGGTCGGCACTTCTAAGCCACTCCTCGGATGAAAGAGGGGACTTTCTATTTCCATGGGCAGTTATAGTCTTGGAAACTCAAAGGCATATGTCCTGTAGGTTCACTACGAGTCAGCATTGGCCATGAGTTTGACTGGTTTTTGAAGAAATAAGACAATTAATCTTAAAAGGGGGGCCCTGACTAAAGACTTGAAAGAATTTTTCTTAAAGAAATAGGTGCTTGCAACTTATTATCATAACAACTATCATTTTAGAAGCTTACTATAGGTCAGACACTGTTTTGTGTGCTTTGAAAATATGCCAATTAATTCTCATAACAATCCTATGAAACCTCATAGGGTACACTGTTATTACCTTCATCTAATAGGTGAAGAAAACAAAGTGAATGGAGCTTTATAAACAAATCCTCACCAAAGAAATTACCCCTACATAAAAACTTTTAGAGTAGGCCTTGGCAATGTTGGTCGAAAATGCCTCTACAACACCTAAAACTAAATTTACTGCCATTGAGCCAATGTCCATTCACAGTGACTCTAATGGACCAGCTAGAACTAGACCTGTGGTTTTCTTTACAAGAGCAGAAAGCCTCGTCATTCTCCCCAGAAGTGCAAGTAGTTTCAAACTGCAGGCCTTTTAGATTGCAACCCAACCCATAACAACGAAGCCACCAGGGCTCCGGTAACTTAACTAAAAAATTAAATAGAAGAGGAACTATCAGAAGCAGAGACAAAGAGATGGGGAGAGGAAAAGAAAAAAAAAAGAGGAAAAAGGGGAAAAAGAATCTAATATCTTCCACACATTTCTAACCCTTTATTATATCTTTTCATATAATCTTAATGACCAAATAAAATAGGTATTAATTCAACAGATGGGAAACCTGGAGTTCATAATGGTTCTTTTAACTATAAGCCATGATGCAAAGGAAAATCAAATGGAAGTGAAGAACATGAGGAAGAGGTAATACTAGAGACTATAAGGCTTCAATGAGCGAGATCAGCCAGCACACTGAAACTCTTGAGTGAGTGTTGCTGGGTGAGGCATGACATGGTAGCAAGAGAGACAGCGGGCTTTTATTCTATAATGTAGTATTATCAAGTGAATAGAACTAAAGGGCCAAGATGGCTATTTTAAAAATCAATGTGATTGTTCTCTTCATTCATGTGTACTTTGTCCCTAGACCATTCACTTGTGAGACTGTCTGGCTCAGTAAGGTGTGCCGGCTCCCCAATGAGCAATTTCACAGTGGATTAGCCTAGCCCAAGACAGTTTCTGGAGTGCTTTATTAAAATGGTGGATGATGCCAAGTGTCAGTGCACATCTATGGTATGATCACTGCAGAAGAACAATTTTCATGTCAATTCAGGAGTGGCCAAAAGTTTTCATTTCAAAAAAACAATCAAGAGGTTCATGGGCAAGGACTCAAAGTGTTTCTTGAGAAACAATCTTTTTTTTCTGAGATGCCACAATGTGCTGCCATAATGTGAATTGATAATCTTTTTTATTTCAAATGATATTTAAAAACTAGTATCCATTGATTTTTATTTCTTAGCATAAACATATTGTATACTATATTGATCAGATTGATTCAATACTTTAATAAATTTGGGGCTTGAAGGACATGTCACCCTTAAATCAAAATCAAAGGTTCTTACTCCCAGGTGACTAAAGTCTTCTAACACTAAAGGAGACCTCCCAGCCAGCAGAGGAGAGAAAGCTGGATAACCAGCCAGACTAGAGGCCTCAGTGACATGGCAGTGAACCAAGGTCCAGAGGTGACCCAGGCTTGATCAGTGCAAGTGCATTTAATCAGGTGACAACTTTTATTTCTGAGTGACTCCTTAGTTGGAGGAAACCACAGTTGGAACAAAAGACATCTTCTTCACAGGAAAAGGGCTTTCAATGCCTTCACCTTAATCAAATTGGTTTAAACTCAAGATAAAAGGAGCACAAATCAGGAAATCAAGTCAGCAGCCAAATCTGCACAAATAAAATGAAAGGCTAAAGGAAAGGCAACGACCTTAAAAGCACAGGCACAATCAATAACATATTTGGAGAGTAAAACAAAATTCAGATTGCATGATCTAGTGGAACAAATACCACTTCTTTGGTTGATTTACTTGTGGCTTGGTTTAGGACTCACTCAGAAACTCAGAGGGACTAAGCCTATCCTCATGTACAATTCAGGAACATTAATTATATTTCACAAGCTATGAAAATATTCTTTATGGGGGGAGGGGGCATCATTGCCCTCTGGTGCGAGTGGGAGGCCCAGCTTTGCTCCTGGAGAGCTACTGCTGGATTTGAAGTCAGTGGGCCACAGTCCTGCACTCAACCACTACGCCACTGGGGCTCAGCCCATGAAAATATTCTTATCCTCTTTTTTCCAAATTATAATTCCTTCTTTAACATCACGTAGTAAATCTTGCTCAAGACTACTTAACTCAAATTCCCCACTGGGGACACTCCAAACATATTGCTTTTGTTATACTGTTTAATCTCTGTGTATCTCCTATGTACACAGAGTTCACCATCACTGACTAAAGAAGTGATCGTATTACTATAGAAAACAGGTGATAGCATTTACCAACTCTTCAAAAAGTACCAGTATGATAAAGGTGTCGACACATTAAATCTTTTCTTACTATTAATATATATGTTAAGAATTATTTTTACTTATTAAGCTCTATACATCTTGAAAACAAAACAGAATTAATTGAGCTTCAATAGATACTGGACATATAAATATTTTTATTCATAAAAACCTAATGAAAGGGATGAAAATCTAGAACATACTTGGGATATTTTTCACCAGTGTTAACAAATTTGTAAAATGTGTTCTCATTCATTTTATTCTTTGTTTCTGAATAATATTATTTGTTGCAATTATAAAGGTCAATTTTTTTTTAAGCAAGACTAACAGCTTCATTCAAGGATCAAACTTATAATCTTGGCCTTATCAGTATCATACTAAAATCTGCTTGATTTATAGATCACGCACCTACCTGCAGTTTTCAACATATAATCTCTTTATGTTTATTTTTAAGCAGAAAGAGATAAGATGCTGATATTGAACAATATAAAATGAGATCACAAAAATAATATCAAAGGGCACTCAAATGTCTGTGTAAAATCAATGAAAGTGCTTGAGTTTCTCTACATAGGCAGTACACTCATAGAGTACATGCAAACAATTAATGAAAAAATATAACTAATAGCTTGGTAAGAGGACTGGTAGAGCAAAAGTGAAGTACTTTAAAGGTAATTTAAAAGTCAATGGTGGGCTGAGCCTGGTGGTGTAAGTGGTTGAGTGCGGGACTGAGGCCCAAGGGCTTGGCGGTTCAAATCCAGCAGCCGCTCTCAGGAGCAGCACTGGGTAGCTCCCACGACCACCAGAGGCAGTGATGCCCTCCCCCCACCAAAAAAAAAAAATGGTCAATGGTTCACACTCACCAGTCATTCTGCAGGAGAAAGATGTAGCAGTCAGCTCCCATAACGTTCATAGCCTGGGAAATTGTAGTTCTAGTCTGTACCACTGGGTCTCTGAGAGTCAGAATTGACTGGAGAGTAATGGATTGATTTGGGTATGGTATGGCTATTTAATACAAAACTAAGAACAAGAATGACTGAGGCAACCCAGTACTCAAAGAAAAAAACTGAATTCTGCCACAGAGGTAGCAGAAGACCCAACTATGCCTGTGTAACAAAATACATAAGAATCATTGAGGACAGATAGAGCTTGTTATCTGTTTAAGGGCAAGTTGGCAAACTAAAATTCAGTAATACCATATTATAATGTGCAAATTGTGATTTGGAAATGTCACAGATATCACATTTGGATTAGGGAACCTAAAGGGAAAGGTCAAATAAACAAAAATGAAATGTTAAATCTCCAGTTTCCAACATCCATCTCAGGGCAGAACAGATACAGAGGTGACCAACAGGCCATTCAAAGAAAAGTGATTTATATTGAACATAATGAATACATGCAAAATACCTTGGAAATGTATCAATTTCCAAGGAATATGACAAGAATATGATCCCATGTTTGATTTACCCTTAGAGGTTTAGACTATTAGTCGGCATCACTCAGTGGCAGTGAGCTGGGCTTTTTGTTTTGTTTTCTTTGGGCAATATACTCTGAGAAGGAGTTTATACTATCTGGAATATACTACCTGCTACCTTCAATTCTGGAAAATAAGCAAAATCAATACTCAATAGTTAAAATGAAAATATTACCAAGAAAACATGGTAAGAATCATAAGAGACAGTACAATGTTTAGAAAAATGAAAGTACTATTATTATAAAACAAAAAAAGCTTTTGTAATTAAACTGCTGCTTTATGTACCATATTTAAAATATGTTGAAGTGGATACCTAAAAGCTGGTGACAATATAATTCAACCTATGACTGAAGATGTCTTTCTTAATTTTTAGACAAAAATCCTCTTATGCTATACTCTAAGATAAAAAGTCAAGCTACAAAGTGTATCCACATGTTGTTTCCAACAATATAAAAAACATAGGATAATAAAAAAAGGAAACATAAAAATAGACTAAAAAGAAATATATCAGAATGTTAACATTAATTATATTAGACGACATGCTATCATTGATTTTCTCATCTTTTTCTAATGTGGTTATATTATTTAAACATGAAAAAAAGAATATAAATACAAGTGACTTCTTTATGAAATTAAAAGTTGGTTTTGAGATAGTTTATACATGTATGGCCTTTCATTTCTCACCTCTAAGAAGCTCATCAAAGAGCCCTGGTGGCACAGTGGTTACTCATGGGGTTGCTAACCTCAAGTCAGCAGTTTAAAACCACCACGTACTCTGCAGGTGAAAGAACTAACGAGTTACAGACTTGGAAACCCACACCTTCCCACCCTGCCTAATATTAGGCTCTCTATGAGTGAGAGTGAATGAGTAGGGAAGTTTTCCATCACCTGTCATTTTGTATTATTATAGTAGCTTGCATGTTGCTATGATGTTGGATTCTATTCTGCCAAGAACCCTGCCAATTATCAACAGGGTTCACTAGTATAGGACTGGTGTCAGGAGAGCTTTCAAATTAAGGGAGACTAGAAAAAAAAAAAAAAACCTAATGATTTATTTTGAAAAAATGAGTACCATAAATCTTTATGGATCACAACAAAACACTGTCTCACCTAAATTGGACACACTATCAAGAGAGATCAGTCACTTCAAGAGGATATCATATTTGGTGAAGTAGATAGCTAGGAAGATCTTTGGTAAGATGAACACAAACACATTAGCAACCAAGAGAATAACACAGGATAGGACAATGCCTCATTCTGTGGCACATGAGTCCGCGTCAAGTAGACAGCAGCTGTCAGCCTTCTGGTACTCTGTGGCCTTCAGCTATACCTTTCCAAAGTTTTGCTAGTGAATACTGTAGATACATTGTATGGCAATAACCTAATCTGGTGTCAATTTGAAGAATAAAAGTGGAGGGGTGGAGTCGAGCCTGTCAATCTGGAGATGCCAATAAAACTTCTGTGTTGACATGACCTTCTCCTGAGAATTCTGGGAAATGTGGAAATTCCTTCTTAAAGGCAGGAGACACTATCTCTCTGCTCACTCCCTGGGAGACATTGCAGCTGACAAGACACATGGCAGCACACTGATAGACCCTGAGCCATGGAAACTGGAGAGCCAAGGGGAGACCCCTGCCAGTGCTGTTTTTACCACCACTGGATAGAAGATTCTGCACCCACTGGCCTGTGATACCCCTGGTGTCATTTCAAGTGCTTTTTGAGTCTAAAGAGAACTTATAGATTGGTATCAGACATGTGGGCTAATATCGGACTTACAACCTTGGACTGGACTGGGCAGGGATGTTTTCTCAATGTTCAATTGTTCTTGAATCTAATCTCTTTCTTATACATGTATGAGGGCCTATGGATTTGTTTCTCAAGTCTACCCAGACTAACACACATTGACTATCAGTATCAAGTTCCATTATAAAAATAAAATAAAATGGGGGCTGAGCCCCGGTGGCGTAGTGGTTGTGCGCGGGACTGTGGCCCACTGGGACGGAGGTTCAATTCCAGCAGTGGGGCTGGGCCTCCTACTCCCACCACCGGAGAGCAGTGATGCCCCAAAAAATAAATAAATAAATAAATAAATAAATAAAATAAAATAATAGACAAGTATATGTATGTGTGTGCATGCATTTGTGTTATGTGTTATATTATTACTGGTCCTTGTACTCAGTTTAAGCACTGATGGTTAAGAGTCTGCTAATCAAATCAGCAGTTCAAACCTACCAACTTTACCCATGGGGCTTCTGTAAGCAATGCAGACTTAAAAACCTTATGGAGCTGTTCTCCTCTGCCTTACGTGGCCTGTGAGTTGAAACTGACTAGACAATGATGGGTTTAGGATACTCAGTCTATAGTCTTTACAGCATAATATTACAAAGGAAGGGGAAAGGAAGCAAAAGGAAAATATTAGCAACAGAGTTTCTCAGATTGGGTACATGTTATTTCGGAAGGAAAATTCACATTTGTTTTACACAATTAGTCACCATTGATTAGATCAAGCAATAATGAATAATATGATGCCAAACTGCTAGTCTTACAAAATATTAAGCACTATAAACAATTAATGAAAGCCAGAGCAGGATGCACAAAAGAAAGACTAGGAATGGTAGATTCTAATAAACAGAAAGGAACAATTTTGTAGAACAGAGCAGAAAGGCATTCACTTCAGATTTTTCTAATGAAAATTAGGATAGGAAGCCACATTGGGGAAGTGTTTACATAATTTTTGTGTGTCATTCACAGCGGCACAACTAACAAATACTCAAAAGAGCCAAAGAACAGAAACAATTCCAGAGCACTCTGCAAGTTCAATTTATGAGTCACACACTCCAACTCACACTCATTACCATCAAGCCGATTTCGACTGATAGCAAGCCTACAGGACAGCGTAGAACTGCCCCCCGTGAGTGTCATGGGGATGGAAAGCTTTCTCCTGAGGAGTGAGTGGTGGTTTCAAACTGCTGACACTGCAATTAGCAGTCCAGAGAGTAACCACTCTACCACCTACTCCAGCTGCTAGAGTTTGTACAGTCAACATGCCCACTTTTCATGAATATATCAAACATATCTCTAATAGTACTGTCACATGCTTGTGTGAGATCCATTTTCTGAATGCTTTCACATGGTTTGTCTTTTGACTCTTTCCAATGAAGTCAGCAGGGCATGAAAACTCAAAGGCAAGCTGATCAATGCTAAGTCAAGACCCTGATGGCATAGTGGGCCACACATTGAGCTGTGAATGGCAATGTCAGTAGTTGGAGCCCTTCCCCCTCCACCCCACCCCCCACCCCATCATTGTGAGGAGGATGGAGCTGTCTGTTCCTGTATAGATTTAAAGTCTCAGAAACCCAAAGAAGCAGTTCTACTGTGCTATATAGGGTCACTATAAATCTTAATGTGCTCAATGGCAGTCAAGATCAGAATAATTTTCTGGACATCCAGTGATCTTTAACCTTCAACTACTTTAAAGTTTTCAACTTATATGACTCTAGTGCACAGTAGACACTCAATAATTATGCAGTGAATGGATGAGTTTTGCTGAGAAAAAGTAGCTAAGATTAGGAGAAAAATAGGCAAGGGAAAAGAGATACCTCTGTGCCTCACATACACCTGGTGATCACATGTACCATGTGATCAACATTCTGCACTGTAATAATTAACTATACCTTGACCTTCTCAAGGTTTCTTGCTCCTGCCTGTGAAAGAAAAAAATCTTCTACCTTAGAATAGCTCCAAACTGATTTTATAGATGCATCAAAGAGAGTGAATGTCTATTCTAAGTAATTACACTTCTTTCATCATATTCATGTAACATTGTCATGCATAAGTAGCTAATATAATTCCCCACTATCAGGGCAATGTCAAATTTCATTTCCAAACTAAAATCTGACCACACCAATTAGACCTCCGAAGAGCTGGGAATAAACCTTGAACTCTCCTTGGCTTAGCCTCTGAAGGGGATTTCTTGGTTACCACTTCTTTCTTACTGAAGAAGCAGGTGGAAGTGGAGAGTCTTCCAAGTGTCCCCTGGAGTCAAATCCTGAATAACTTTCATTCTTACTTATATATTTAAATATCTCTTTGTTTCTATTCATTGACCCCAGATGTCCTTCGCATGCTGTACTGAAATCATACTGCCAATATGTTAGCACCTTCTAAAGTATAATCTCTTTTTTGTATAAAATGTTCTTTATGAGTTTTTGTGAACATTTCAAGCCAGAAAGTGAAACTTATCATATTGTGTATGCATCTCCCAGGAGAATTTTTAGAGGAAAAATAACATAAAGGGAAGATCTAATTCTCAAAAGGACCATCCACTGGAAACAGTATGGAGCACACAGGAAGTCATCAGAAGTCGGGTTTGATTCAACCATAACTGGTTTGGTTTTTATGGTTTTATGACTCCAAATAGAAGAAATTTCCCTCTTTGGGAGCAATCTAGAAATGCTTTGTATAGAAGTGGAGTTTAGAAAATTCTTTTCAGTTGTAGACCGGTAAAGCCTCAATGTGTTGTGTTCTTCATTCTTTTTGAAGGAAGGATGAAAAGGTCTAGCATGTTATTTAAAAGCATAAGCAGCATACATTTCATGAAGAAACTATCAAAAGAGGTCTCTTTGTATTTCTTCTAATACTACTACATTCTATTTTCAATAAAAGCGACACAGAAAAATTGATTGCAATTCAACAATTTCTACACATGCTACTCAGTGGCCTGCTTCACATTGTGTATATCTACTCATTATCTTCAAATTAATTGTTCTGTTCTCATTAATCTAGTCTCACAGTCCCCCAACCTTCTCATGGATGCTTTAGATTAAAACATTTGTTGGCCATTTGTTCTCATATAGATGATTTTTTTTAAAGAGCACAGTACTCAAAGATGTTAGTTCATTACTTTATAAACTAACTGACAATTTAGCTAGAACACAACTTGAAGGGGCAGTATCATTTCAAGAATCAGAAAGCATCTCAGGACAACAGTCTCAAGGGCTCTATTCTTCAAGTCTCAAAGGGTTCAGTGAGTCTGGGTTTCTTAGATTTTGTTGTTCTATTCCTCATTTTCTTCATTTCAAACAGATCCTTCTACTATGGCCCCAATGACAATGTTCAGAAGTAATCAGGCACCATCGAGTTCCTCTCGTCTCAGGGTAGATGAACTCATATAGACTTTTGTCCAATAGATCATTCTTCTTTGATTCAAATGAAGAGAGAACAATTGTGTCTTAAAAGGCCACTCATAAGTTTTCAAGAGTTCAGAGGATTTTATGTTCAACCTCTATACTCATTCTAGATCCCAACTGGTAGGCTTCGCCTCACTTATCCCACCATCCAGCCACTTGTATGGTAATAAGCTGCTGTTATTACTGGACTATGGTATAATCCTCAAGTCTGTTAAAGTAGAAAAGCAGTGCTGTGTACCAAAGTGGTAGGAGGAGTGGGAGTAGAGGCCTCATGACTCAGTCCTAATATTAAAAAACAAAACAATACCTCATATTTAGATGGTCAACATTATTTCCACCCTAGATTATACATACATTATGTTTTTGTGGTTGTTAAAGGAGTAATGCATTACATGTAAATGTTGAAAAATGTACATTTCTTTGTAACAGTTCTGGCAAGTATTCATATTTCAAAATGCCAGAAATTTCAAAATAGTACAGCTAAATTTCTACCAGAGGGGTTTCTCTCTATGCCTGTCTTAGAATCAAAGGTTCTGTTTCAGAATCTCATCATAAAACCAAAATAATAGAGACCGAGGGGAGCTCACCTAAATGTCAAATGTAACTTTACAGTGAGTCCTAAAGAATAATTTTGAAAATATAAAGGCATTCTATTGTTAAGATGTCTACTAGCAAAACACAAGCTCCTAGAAGCATCACACTAATCGACAGATTTGAATTGCTAGTTATACGACCTCAAGCAAGTCCCTTAACTTCTCTAAGCCTCAATTGCCTCAGAGAAAAGACTTACACCTGCTAATCCCTTCAAGAAGCAAACGCACTGCTATCTACTCGATGCTAACTCAGAGCAATGCTTCAAAGTCCTGTCTAATCTTTCAATCTGTTTTTCCAATAATTATAAAGCACTAAAATTATGTTTGATGCATAAATATTTAATAATTTTAAAGAAAGAACAAAAGAAACCTCATGCTAACTTCTTAAGTATTCATAAACATCTCATAATAAATGCAGAATGTCAAAAAACTTATCCCTTTGGCTTGACTGGTTTGCTGTAAATAAAGCTTGAGCAACAGGAAAACTATTTTAACACTCTAAGAGGATTAAATGGTTAATCCTCTAAGAAATCAAGTTGAAAGAATTCACGTATCCACTTTCCAGATAGAAGTATTGCAAGGAACAATAATTTTGTTTTACTTTGAATAAATTTATTCTACAGCATTGGGCTATGAACCTCAAAGTTAGCAGTATAAACCCATCAGTGATTCCAAGGGAGAAAGATGAGAACATCTCCTCCCGTAAACATTTACCATCTCTGAAACACTATATAGAATCGTGATGAATCCAAAAGGACTTAATGACAGTGGGTTTGGGTTTTATCCTAATGATACTCTGTACAAATGTTCTACATTGTCCACTATGCATTTTCAGTGATTCGTTTTCCTTCCTGATCTGCAATTCAGATGACGTCGATGTCGGATCATGTCTAGTTTTAATAGAAATATTCTTTTTAAGTTCTATGGATGCATTGAATGCATTGGGGAGGTACTCATAATAATAAGCATTCTAAGTCAATCTCTTTGAAAACAAATTGATGAGAATTGGAGGATTAACCATATTAGCTGCCAAGATAATTTTTGCTTTCACAGCTTTACTGAACTGGAATTTCTAGTGCATCATTCATTACCCCATAATTATGCATCAAAATATTAACCAATTAGCATTGAGCACTCAATGGGTAGTAATAACTAACATAAAACTCAACTTCCATGAAGTTCCAAATAACAAACCAGCTTACCACACTTTATATATTTAATAAGCAGTATCTGAAAAAAAATAGTAAGACTTATTTTGTAAATAATTCTATTTTAACTAAGAGCATCTCCTAGTCTTCAGTCTCCTCCCACTTCTGTTACTTCCTGATCCAAACACAAAAATATATACGGACATGTATAGTATAGCACATAGAACATGATATAAATAATATCCTACTAACTGCATAAACTTTGGAATAACATATGAACTTCATACACTTTTGTATAAAGTATGTTGAAAGCAGAACACACATCTTTAAAAATCATTGTACTTTCATGGTATGTACAAATAGAAAGACTATTAACATGAAAAACTTTGGGAACAGATCAAGTTGATGGTTGAAAAACATAATAAATATAAGTCAATGTCAATGTATCTATAAATGGGAAAAAAACAAACTCACTGTCACGTCAACTCCAACTCATAGCCCGCCCCCATAGGACTGAGTAAAACTGTGCCTGTGGGTTTCTGAGACTGTAACTCTTTTTTTTTTTTTGGCATCACTGCCCTGGTGGAAGTAGGAAGCCAAGCCTTGCTCCTGGAGAGCTGCTGCTAGATTTGAACTGCCAACCCTATAGGCTGCAGTTCCGCACTCAACCGCTATGCCACCAGGGCTCAGCCTGAGACTGCTGTACCTCTTTATGGAAGTAGAAAATCTTATTTCTCCCTCGAAGGTGGTATCAAACTGCTGGTCTCGTGGTTAGCGTTACATGCTACCCCGCCCATGGAAATGCTCTGTTACGAACATAAATACCTAAATAAACAATATAATGTTAACACAAAAGTGAAATAAAATTGAACTGACTACAGTGATAGCTATTCATTTCCCTTCTCTTCTGACAACACTGCAAATTCTAACCTATTTTGTGCATTTAAAAATATTCATAATTACAATCAATGAGATGAGCTGCTTAATGAGAAAGTGACCTGCTCTGTAAACTGTCACTGAAATCACAATCATATTGAAGAGAAACTTCTCAATTGCTAGTTCTATGCTGTATGAACAAAGATACCATGTAAATTATGTTTGCTGTCTAGCACCACTGGTAAGAACTGTGTCTCGCTCACAGTGGGCACTTAATAAATATCTAATATATGAAAAAAGAAAGGAATAAGCGAAAGACCAAATATCTGATATTCATCTATTTTCCTATTAATACAAGGATGCTTCAAAAAGTTCGTGGGTAAAAGGAATTGATAGGTAATGGAATTTTTCCATGAATTTTGTTGAAAACCTCTCATAGTGTTTCTAAAAGGCCTGTTTCATCTATCAGTGTTGTTTTTCTTGTTAGTTACAGTGACATCAGCCTCAACTCATGGTAATCCCATAAGCAAATGAACAAAATGCTGCATGGTCCTTTGACATTTCGATAATCTTTTGCGGATTAGCTCCCTATTACTCAAAGGGTTTTCACAGACAATGATACGAAAACACAATGCTTCCAAGCATATCTCTATTATCATTCTGCTCTTGATGTAACAAGGGGACTTCAAAATGTTCTGAAAATTCCATTTCTCCATTAATTTATTGAAGTCCCCTCATATTTTACAAGCTAAAGTTCTCCTTGGTGATTTTTGGGAAGGTAAACATTGTCAATTTGTTGTGTCAGCCATTGGAGACAGGAAAGAAAAATGATAAATCATCTCATATCTTAGATATCAGATCTAAATATTTCATTGATTATATCTTTTGGGGTTTACAAAATAGGTCACTTCAGTATACTCAGACAATAAGAATATAATATGTCATATATTATGTTGTTTCTTTTTATTAATGATATCTGAGACATCCAACTGACCATGTTTTTTGAGGAATTCAGCAACCTTCTTGAGTCCTTTCTACATGTATACACCCAAGGGAGAAAATGTTGCCATTGAGGCCCAGTCCTCCTCCTGGAGAGTTGCTGCTGGATTTGAACGTCCAAGCCAGTGGGCTGCAGTCCCGCACTCAACCACTACACCACCAGGGCTCAGCCCGAATT
Source organism: Nesogale talazaci (assembly GCA_004026705.1). NCBI lineage: Eukaryota > Metazoa > Chordata > Mammalia > Afrosoricida > Tenrecidae > Nesogale > Nesogale talazaci. The sequence continues at coordinate 59,550 of PVJH01002760.1, forward strand.
ATATCTTATATATACATACTTACATATAAATATCCACTCTAGAAAAACACACTAAGGACTGAGCCCCAGTGGCGTAGTGGTTGTGCGCAGGACTGCGGCCCACTGGGTTGGACGTTCAAATCCAGCAGCAGCTCTCCAGGAGCAAGGCTGGGCCTCCTACTCCCACCACCAGAGGGCAGTGATGCCTCCTCCCACAAAAAAAAAAAAAAAAAACACTAGTACTTTACATTGGTCTACAGTCTAGGGTGTAGTTAACCTATAATGGGTTGGCTATGACAACAGTTTTATTTTATAACTCTTCCTCATATTTTAAAAATTACAGTGTAGTACTATTCAATAGACATATGTGAACCATATATGTGATTTTAAAATTTCTAGGAGCCACATTTCATAAAAATAAAAATGAAATTGATTTTAATATATTTAATTCAGTGTACTTAAATTAACCTTTCAAAAGGATTGCATAAAATTCCATCAAAATCAAAAGTACTAAAATATTCATGTCTCTTTTATTTTTCATTCTAAGTCTTCAAAATCTAATATGTACTTTGAGTTAACTCTAAGCTACTCAAACTCATTGCCTTCCAGTTGCTGGCCACACATAGTGGCTCTGTAGGACAGAGCAAAACTGCCCTGGTGGGTTTCAAAGACGGTAACCCTTTAAGGGAGAGGTTCTCAACCTGTGGGTCACGACCCCTTTGAGGTCCCTTTCCCAGGGATTACCCTATACTTAACAGTAGCGAAATTACAGTTATGAAGTAGCAAGAAAAATAATCTCATGTTTTTTTGGGGGGGGAGGTCATCACACCATGAGGAACTATATGTATTAAAGGGTCCCAACATTAGGAAAGTTAAGAACCACCGCTTTAAGGGAACAGAAAGCCTCATTGAACTCCTGTGGAGCAGATGGTGGTTTCAAACTGCTGACTCTGTGGTTAGCAGCTCAACATGTGACCCCTGTGATACCTGTGCTCAGTCCATCTCAAGTCAGAGAGCAAACTTCCACCAGACATACTTTATCAATGCTTAAGTTTCATAAATCTCACTGTTGAAAAACATAGACTGACATAGCCAAATAGTTCCACGCTGATTTATATGTTTTCGGGTAGCTGAATAGAGAACTTTCTTTAAAATTATAACTAAATTACAAATTCCGTTCCTCAGCAGTGTTAATAACAATTCAAGTGATCAACTGCAACATAGGAGTGGATATAAGAGGCAGTGGGTCACCTGAATCCACAAGCCATGAGAGATACTATTGATACACGGCCAAAAAGCATTTTTGAAAATTGAATTAAGTGTTCTCCCTTAATGAGAAACTTTCTGAAATCTTTTTGCCCAAAGCCTTATCTGACCTGTGCAAATATTTTGAGAAGCTTACTCTAGAGTCATCAATTTTAGCATATTGGTAAGTCTCCATCTAATAAAACACAAATACCTCTAGAACGCCTTATACATTTACACAAGTAGAGTCAACTCTCTATACCTGTTATTATATTATTCATAGCCAGGGAAAGCAGGTCAAATACCTCTGTTGAATTTACTTCTCTATGTACATGGATTTATCATGCTGATGAAACCTACTGCAAATTTTAGGGTAGGATTGAAGACACATGGAAAGATAAAAGAGTCTAAAAAAGTATTCTAGTTGATTTGTAATTGTCTTTCTCCCAGACACTTTAATTTCAGGTCCTCTCTTTCAGAGCTCAATCTTTTCTAGTAATGTCAAGATATGAACAGATAGCCAAGGCCTTTCATTTGTAATTACATATAAGGGCACTTCAAAATGTGCATGGGAAAATCTCCTTATCTTTTTCATTCTATTTTTCCATGAGCTTTCTGAAGTCTCTTGTATAGACCTGCTGCTATGAAGTTAATTCTGACTCACGGCAACTCTACTGGGACAGTAGACCTCCTTCATCGGGTTGCTGACTGACAGCTTTTAGGGAAGCAGACTCCTTCATTTTTCCTCCACGAAGAATCTGGTCGTTTCAAACCATCAACCTCTCAGCCAGCAGCCCCATGCTTAGCCCACTTATTTACCTAACTAGTACAAAGCTAGGAAGAGGCAAATTACTTTCAGCTAAGTAAAGCTACACTCTGCATTTTTGCTTATCATCTGTGTAGGGTTAATGAATCGCTACTAAGAAATGCAGTTAAAGAATGAAGTCTCAATTGAAACCTCAATTGAAATTTGGCACTAGTGATCAGTTTAACTTTGGGCAGGTAGCTCAATCTGTCTATCCCTCATCGGTAAAAATGACCATAAATAATAGAGGTCAACTCGAAGACTGCACAGATGAATTGGATATTTGTAGAGCAATTAAACTCTGAAACTAAATTCACTGCCATCGAGTTGACTCCAACTCACAGGGACCCTATAAAGCTGAGGCGATGTCCCCGGGTCCAAGACTAACTTTAGGAAAGTAGAACGCCTCATCACCCTACCAACCCCCACCCCCACTGAGCAGTTGGAAGCTTTGAACTGCTGAGTTCCAATGAACAGTTCACCTGGTAACCACTCTGTCACCAGAGTTCCTTGTAGTGGAATTATGAGAGATTTTACTTGCTATGTGACATGTTAACACACCTCTCACCCTGGTAAAATAGGAGCCCTGGTGGTGTGTTGGACTTGTAACCATGAGCTTAGCAGTGGGAAACCATCAGCCACTCCTCCATGGAAGAAAGACAAGGCTTCCTAGCTTCTACAGAGTTACAAGCTCACACCCAGTCCAATAGGGTTTCCAAGAATCAGGATTGACTTCCTTGAGGGCAGTGAGTTTTGATTTATTTTTATTTTTTACCCAGGCGCATGGTGGCCTTTGACAATTGTAAATATTTTTAGCTCAGAAATAAAATAGTGATGAGGATATATAGTCAATAAATATGTGTTGCCATTCAAATTCTCTATGACCAAGCACTTTACAAATACTAAAGAGTTATGTATAAACATGGACTACTTTTATCATTATATAGTAAACTCAATGAGTGGCTCTAATGTATTTCATGAAATAGCACCTGATTTCAGCAAAATGGATCTTCACAATGTAGGTTATTAAGTTCTGTCAAAAGTTCTTATAATGGCATTCCCTCCACTACAAAATCTGATACATACATCAGCACCAAAAAAATATTATATGCATATTAAATGTATCTGTCTGAGTCACTTTAGGATCATCTATGGCTCCCTTGCAAGTAGTACCAATAGTCTAAATAATTCACAACTTTAAGAAGAAATCAAATCTCTAAAAATGGCTTTCCCCACAGACAAATTTTCTGTGTTTACTAATATTTCTTATTCTCCCAAATTCTTCTGTAACAAGTTTAAAAAATTGTTTTTTATGGGGTTTCTTGCCTTTTCCCCTTCTCTCTTGCTACTTAGTGTAGTCACTAATATGCATTCAAAGACAAAGGAGAGGGAGAAAACATGAATAAGTGAAACAAACCTATCCAACAATGGGATAAACAGCTCAGACTAACCAAAAATGCCATATTAAAAACTTCAAAAGCTTTACAGCAGGTGATTTCTAAGGAGTCATAAAAATGTCACCTCTAAGGGTGGTAATTTCCTCATCTGTAAAATCAGAGAGTGGAGAAAAAAAGCAAAAAAAAAACTTTATATTTCAGCTTTTGAATCATTTCTTGATTAAAAAAATACAAAGTATATGAAACTGTTACTACTATGTCTGACCCAGATTGGTCCCAATAATAACTGCAGAAATGTTACAAGAGAAAAGCTTATCATTTTCCAGAGAGCATAGATTTTTCTTAATCATTTCTTATTTTTTGGAGGACAGCTCGTTTTTATAATCCTTAAGGCACAATAAATAGAAGAGAATTAACAAGTGACTATCAGCGCTGTGAAAGCAATGCACTTATTCTACCATGAATGCTTCATTAATTTTTCAAACAGGGTGGTGATGTTGCAATTTTCCATGAGCAACTGTCAGAGCTTGGCTTGACGATAGATATCAAAACAGTCGAAAGTACACTCAGTATTCGTGTATCAGTCATTGGCCAAACACAATTTAGATGCAAACTAGTATTTCAAGTCACAGCCAAACACATTCATGGTATATATGTATATATATATATATATTATATATAATTTTATAAATTAAGTTATATGTATGTGCATGCCTGGATATGACATGATTATATGTGCTTTGGGTGTATGTGTGTGTGTGGATGTGTGTGTGCATGTGGGTGTGTCTCTAGCATATACACATGGATATGCCCACTCTAATTCATCTCAGGAGGTTTCCCCACAGTCACCTACGTAATCCTTCCACTTTCAGGGTTGTTTGCTTCTGGACACCGACGGGGGAATGACCCTTAGCGGTAATTCCCATTGTAGGGCCGATTGTCTCCCATACCTGCGCCCACCGGTTTATGCAGCACCAGGGACACTCTCCATGGAGCTGTCCTAAGACTCCAGAAGCGCCATCGGAGGGACGCTTTGTCCCCGACCCCAGACCCCGGAGGGGCACGCACCGTCCGACGGACACCCGGGCAACCGTCCCAAGCGGCCGCTCTCCCGGGCGAAGTCGCCCTTGGGTCGGTCCGAGCCGGGACCAGCGGGGCTGGCGTGCGGGACCCGCCGCGGCGGGCGGCGACGACTGGACCCCGCCGGAGTCGGACGCCCGGGGGGACGCTGGCGCCGCTCGGCCGCTGCCACCTGCACCGGCCGCCGCCAGGTCTCCTGCCGGCGGCGCCGGGCGGGCCGAGCGGGCCCCGCTGCCTCGGTTTCCCCGGCCCGGGTCGCCCCATCCGCCCCCCCGCCTCTCCCCCGGCGTGCAGCCCCCACCCCCGCGCCGAGCCGCTCCCTCTCACCTGACAGCCACCCGCACGGAGCTCTCGTCCGCGGCGCCCCACATGGCGGCGGCGGCGGGCTGGCCCCCGGGGGGCGGGCGGCGCTGGGACGCGGGCGGCGGCGGCGGCGGCGGCAGGGGGCGAGCGGCTCACCTCCGGCGCGCTCCAGCCATGTTGGGCGACTGAATGGAATGGCAAGGTGGCGGAGGCAGGGGGAGGAGGCGCTGATTCACGGCTCGCGGGCGCCCGCCCTCTCGCCCGCCCCGCTCGGCCCCCGGGATCGGGGGCGGGCCCGGCCGCGCTCGCCCGGCTCGTGTGGCGGCCGACCAGCGAGCAGGCGGGCGGCGGCCTCTCCCGGCGGCCGCGCGAGCGCGCCCTGCCCCCTCCTCGGGACGCGGCCTGCCAGCGGCGGGCACGGCGACTCCACGCTCGCTCGCTCGCGGGCCACGGCCGCTCCGGGCTCCGCGGCCCGCACTGCGTCAGCGGCCCCGCCGCGCCCTCCCCCTGCGGAGCCCCGCCCTGCCCGCCGCCGCCGGGCACTGCCTGGCGCTGCTAGGCAGGGAGGTGCACGGGGGAGGGATGCGCGCCGCGCGCTGCCCGCGCCCGCAGGCCCCCCAGCCCGTGAGCCCTTCTAGGCGCTTCTGTGAGAGGGGGTCAGGGCCGCGGCGTCCGGGTCCTATTGAAAGTCCCGGCTGGGTCCTCCCGGCAGCGACCGGGACCTGCCAGCTGCCGCCCGGGTGCCGCTTTGTTTCCGCGCACTGCCTTCCTTGTGTGCTTTCCAGCTTGGACTTTGACCCCCTTTCTTCAGCCCCTGTCTAAGTGCCCTCTTCCCAGGAGGCAGTCTGTCATGCTCAGCCGCCCCCCCGCCCCCCTTCCACATTCGTTTGTTCACTGTCGCCCCGCAGCTGGGCTGTTCTGCAGCCTGTCACCCATTTACCAGCCGGCGGGGGATGATAGGGAAATGATTTACTCTGAGACGACTGAATGCGTTTCTGTTCAAGCCTTGTGCGCTGGCAAGTGAACTGCACTGGGGTACTGCCTCATATTCTCAGTCCTGACTATCCCCCCCAAGACCTGCTGGGGCGTCCATCCTTCCAAACTGCCCTTCTTTCTTAGATCCTGCCTTCAAAAGGCTCCTCCCTGTCCTTGAATTCTGCCAACGTTGGCCCACGGTGGTTTTTGCTTGTCACTATTGTGCTTCCACATGCCTTCAGATAACTGTGTCAACGGCCTTTTTGAGCTCTGCCACAGAGTGTCTCTTGTGGACTCTCCCTTGCATCCACGTGTGGGTTCATACTAAAAGGTACAATACATTAAAGGGCGCTAGCCAAATAAAGGCGCTGCTCCAAGAACCCACGATCCAAAAATCACAGTGCAAACATCTGCTCACCTGTGTGGGTCAGCGGAGGCAGCCTTCTTCGGGACAAACTGGTGCTTTTTGTAACTTAAGACCCGTGGGATATATAACTAGCCAAACCAATTTCAGTGCCGTCCATTGATTCCTAGTGGAGAATTGAACTGCCTCCTTGGGTTTCCAAGGCTGTAAATCTTCACGGGAGCAGAAAAGCTCATCCTCCGGGGAGCGGCTGGTGGTTTGGGACTGATGATCTTGGGATGAGCCTCCCAAATCATAACCAACTACACCGCCAGGCCAGAGATAGTAAGCATCCTACTCCGAGTACAAGGAGCCTTGGTGGCGCTGTCAAGTAAGCATCGGGCTGCTAACCGTAAGGGGGGGCGGCGTGGGGAGGAGAGGCGGGGGTCATTCTAAGTCACCAACCGATTAAAGGAAGAAAGATGAGGCTGTCTTCTCTCATAAAGATTTACAGCAGTGCTTCTCAAGCTTCCTAATGTCGCGAACACTTCATACAGTTCCTCATGTTGTGGTCGTTACTTCATAACTGTCATTTGGCTACTGTTATGAATTATCACGTAAATATCTGATAGGCAGGGTGTATTTTCATTGTTACAAATGGAACATCATGATAGTATAGTGATGAACCACAAAAACTAGGTAACAATGTGTTGTGAAATATTTATTTCTAATGACAAATAAATGATGTTTTCTCTTGAAGCATGGTGTAGCATGGGCCACACTCTTCACGCTGGGTTCTTGTATGTGGGTGTATCTGAATGCGGGTGGACCTGTCTGGAGACAGATAGAGGAGCGGTGTCTCAGTTCCTAAGACCATTGGAAAATCTGTGTTTTCCAATGGTCTTAGGCCACCCTGTGAAAGGGTCGTTAGACTCTTCAAAGGGGTCACGACCCACAGGTTGAGAAACGCTGATTTAAAGCCTCAAAACCCTTAATAGACTCACTATAAGTGAGAATTGACCGGATGACAATGGATATGGTATTTTAGTTTGCTTTTACCAAAGTGGTAGCAAAACTGCATGTGACAGTTTCAGAAAAGCTAGTGTAAAATTCCCCGACATTATCAGTAATTTTCTTCCAAATTTCAATTTCTAGAAGAAAAGTTTTTTTTATTTACTTCCCTCACCTTAATATTTATTTATGAACCAATCAAAGTTGAGTGTCCTCCTGCTCTGGCCCTTCCAACTAACTCTTAGTGGACCTAGGCAAGGCCCCTTGTTTCTTTGATTCATAAAACATTCAGGGAAGTCAAAAAAACTTATCAGGAAGACTAGAGATAGATCTATATAAATTAAGTATGTGGGACAAGCAGAATGGGAGCTATGATCAATGAAAGTTCTTGGCAAAAGCAAAGCCTTTTGCAAAAGCAGATGCCATACACAGCCGCTGCTCAGCTGGAGTGTTCACCCAATAATGTCAGCTTTTTGTTGTTGTTGTTGTTGTTGTTCTTGTTGGCTTGCATGCTTGTAACTCACCAGGAGAAAAAGAACATCAGATTAAGTGAAACCCCCTTCATTTCAAACATCGACAACCAACTCGGGGCAATATGTATGCATACATTCTTTTTTTCTTCTCTCTTGCATATTTTGTATGCATTCTTGCCAAGCCAATCAAAGTATCTCTTAAGACAATTTCTGGCTTTAAACTCTGGGAAAAAGCATCAATAAAAAAGCAATAACAGGGCTGAGCCCCGGTTGCATAGCAGTTGTGCACAGGACTGCAGCCCACTGGGTTAAAGGTTCAAGTCCAGCAGCAAGGCTGGGACTCCTAGTCCCACCACCAGAGAGCAATGATGCCCCCCCCCCCCAAAAAAAAGCAATAACAACTAGAATTAATAAAAACTACATTTTGGGATAGTGTTTTTTTTTAACTTTTTTTGGGGGGGGGTGAGGCATCACTGCTCTCCGGTGGTGGGAGTAGGAGGTCCAGCCCCACTGCTGGAATTGAACCTCCGTCCCAGTGGGCCGCAGTCCCACGCACAACCACTACGCCACCGGGGCTCAGCCCTTGGGATAGTGTTATAGATTTGATTGTGTCCCCAAAAGAGATATGTTAAAGTCCTAAATTCATACCCAAACCTGGAAACAAGGTCTTTGGAGATGTTAACAGTATACATGAGGTCTCTAGTATAGTAGGTTCAATAAAACATGAGTGGTGCCTTGTCTTCATAAAAGAAGAAAAGCTACTAGACACAAACTAGGGGTCATAGATTGCCAATGCAAGCTACTGGAACTGTGGGCTAACTCAGAATGAAAGACAAAATAGATCTCTTCCCACACCAGTTAGAGTACACAGCCCTGCCAACATCATGAATTCTGACTTTCCACCTCCAACATGCTGAGGCAATAATTTCTGATCATTCAAACTATCCAATTTGTGGATACCTCGTTTTGAAAACTCTATGAAGCTGTTTCATGTTACTTTGAGAACTAAGGCATTGCCAATAGCCTCATATGCATTTGAAAGTTGGACAGTGAATAAGGTTAAGGACATTGAATAAAGAAGAATGGATGCGTTGAGTTATGGTACTAGCAAAGAATATTGAAAATGCCATGAAGAGCCAAAAGAACAGGCAGCTATTTCTTGGTAGAAGGGCATCTAGAACGTGCCTTAGAAGCAAGGCTGGCAAGAGTTAGTTTCACTTACTTTAGACGTGTTGTCAGAAAGACCAGTCCTTGTAGAAGGAAATCATGCTGGGTAAAGAGGCAGGTCAGCGAAAAAGAAGACCTTCAACAAGATGGACTGATACAGCAGCTGCCTTGATGAGCACAACAACAACAACAACAGTGAGGATGATGCAGGACGAGACAGTGTTATGTGCTGCTGTGATTTACAACTGCCCGAGGGCACCAAATAACTGCTTGATCAAATGCAGTTACACAATACATAGGACAGGTTCAGAAAAGCTAGTGTAAAATTCCCCCTCATTATCAGTAATTTTCTTCCAAATTTCAATTTCTAGAAGAAAAGTTTTTTTTTTTATTTACTTCAGACCCTGATATGGTCACTATAACCCTCTCTTTATTGCTTATTTCCTCAGAAATGCCTCGCCTGTTCCCTCGATCTAGAGTATTCTCAATAAAGCCTGGTATGTGATATGTAGGACCCAGTGCAAAATGAAATTGCAGGTCCCTTTATTTGAAAAGCAGGAAAAATTAACCACTAAAGGTACTAAAATATTGAACTATTTTCTTTTATCTTTGTTGTCTTTATAACTTATTGGGATTTTGTTTACTTTGTTATTGTCATTCTATGTAAAGAAAAGATGTTAATTCATATTAGCATGGAATTTATCATTCACCTTTATATTGTGCACTACTAGCTTCCAATGTGAATAGAATATTTAATTAATAGGTAAGGTTATTGAAATTTCACAATTCCTATTTTATAGTTCAGGCACATATGTGTATTGGTTAATGTGCTTTGGGAGATGATTGATGTCAAGTCTACAGCAGAGCCAATGGGCCCATGGGACAGAACTGCATTGTCCCCCTCAGACTCATCCATCCAATCACAGCCACAAGATTTATAGTTCAGCAACTCCTCCAGCTTAAACCAGAGTCTGGTTAACCGGTACTTCCTTGCCGCTTTTGACCCAGTCCCTGCCATGAATGATGTCCCTGCCAACTTTAATGGAAGTCCCCTCAGATGGTGCCAGGCATAGAATCCTCTGAATTGATATCCCTCATCACCACATTCAGCCCCTTGCAGACCATGGCCACAACTGTTCCTGAGTTCATGTATTTCCCCTGCCCAGGGCAGAATGGGGGTCTCTCAGGTCAACAATGTAGTGCTGCTTCAGGTGTTCCTCGAGGCCTTAACTAACTTCATGCCCACCAGGCCAAATCCCTTCTTTCTAAAGTGTCTGATAGTATCGCACACCAGGCCGTGCTGCAGCCTCGTCATGGGCAATGAAGGTGCGCTCATTGTTGGCCATGGTGTGAGTCAGCTGGCGGGGACATGGGCGACTGGATCCGTGGAGCTGAGGTCAAAGTCCACACTGCACAAAACTTAACTGTTTTTGCTTCACTTCTTGATATGTTTCTTTCACCCACCATTTTCTACCTTTGGTTCATAAATGGAAAATGACTGAAATAAAAGAAACTATCTTTACTCCAACTTTCCCCTTTTCTCTTTAGTATCACCATTTGAATAAATTGTTGGTTACAGTTGTGGGGTGCCATCTCATCTATTACAACACACTCTCCTGTGACCTTAGAGGGCAGAGTAGAATTCCCGCCCCCCTCCCACCTACCCCCCACCCCCCAAAAAACACACACACATCGAGTTTGCCTAACTCTACTTTATGGAAGCCCTCACTCTCCATTTTCCCCTTGCAGCTGCTGCTGGGTTTGAACCACAAACATTGGAGCTTGAGCAGAGTGATTAACCATCGCACCAGCCATGACTCCTTTGTTGGCTATTAAGGAAAGTAAAGAATGTCAGGAAGTAAGCACCCAATAGGTCACAGTGTCCCTTGGTCACAATGTCCCTTAAAGCATCATTGCCTTCTATTTGCACTTGAAGTAAATTCTGGGTTTGAAAGAAAATATGGACTCCTCAGTTTGTCAGCATTCACTCCCTCCATCATTAAAATAACATTGCTATTTCTAAACTCACTATGAATCTTGGTAGGAACTCCCTCATGGGTCAACCAGAATTACTTGCTCATGCAGCATTGTGAATACCAGATGCGAATAGGGCAGCAAAGAACTACAGACAGGCTTCATTGTGCTCTGCTCACATATGAGCTCCATTGTCTCATCAGACTCCAGTTGCAAAACTCAAGTCCAAAGACAAAATTATTAAGAGTCTCAAGACAGTGAGAACAGAAACTAAACAAAGAGTAAGCCCTTCTGAATATGAGACCTGGTGTAATGATACAAGTCACATGCCTTTGAAGCCAGTACTGCACTCCAGGGCTTAACCCTTTAGGGCAAGACATGAGAACTTTCTAACTCCCAGCTTCTGATGTGTAAATAATGTTTTTCCTACTTTGTTGAGTTGCTTTACAGATTAAAAAAGCTTTGCAAGCATGTTAATCACAAAGCTAACTCATAATAACTGCTTAATAAAAGCCTACAAATGTATTATAAATGTCTTTGTTCATAGGATTTTTAAACCAGGCACTGAAGTTTTAGCTGGACCTGTCTAAAGCACCTTAAAAAAAATGCAATCTTGCATGATTTAACCAGGCAGAGTCATAAAGAAGCTACAACATGCACCATGACAACTATCTCATGAGTGGTTCTTCCTCTAGGCCATCTATCTGGGGTTTTTCTGGTTTCTACATTCTAATCAGTCATTAAAAGTTATTTATCTCTTCCTTTTTTGCTGCTAGCAGAAAGATTAAGGGAAAAAATGTTCTGATTATAACTCCATTTGCAAACAACAGGTCTGGAAGAGCATGCCTAGACAACAACCACCTCCAGAGAAATAATTTGAAAAAAAAATTCTAAGAAGCTAACCATTAACACTACAGTCCACTCTGCTCCAGTGTTTCTATTGTTTTGTGCATTTTTAACCAACACATAATAAGGTATAACATGCATAGGGCTTTTACACCATGCCACTATGCATTCTCTGATTTCACTCTCAGAGACCACAGAACCAAAACCATACTCGGCCAGTGAGTCAATTCCGATACAGAGAGACCCTGCAGGACAGAGTAGAACTGCCCTCTGGGTTTCTAAGGCTGTAAAGTTTTATGGGAGCAGAAATCTCATCATCCTTCTCTCCTTGAGCAACTAGTGGCTTAGAATGGCTGACTAATGCCTAACCTATGACGTCCCCAGAGCTCTTCGTAAGTACAATTGTTGCCTTCATCTTACACATGAAGTAATAGAAACTAATAGGCATTTAGTAAGTTTACTAACGGCATGTGACAAGTAAATGTTTGCGTATGACTCTAAACCAAATAGTGAATTTACGTATCCAAAAGGTCAGTGCAGAAGGTTAATTAATGCTGTGCACTATATAACTGTTTAGATAACACTGTGAGTTTATACATGTGTCTATATATGTTAGAAATAATCTATTCTTACAGTTCCTATTTTAGGTATGCTTAGATTTTTAAACATTTGCATCCCTATATCCACAAACCAAATTCTTTTTCAAAAATCAAACCTCAGAGTATGATCTCAAACACACAACAAAGCAATACTCACCTATCTTATAAGAATACTTATAGGTTTGAAGTCCCTCCAACATACCTATCCTAGTCTACTACCAACATATCTTTGCCATCTGTGTGCCATTACTTCCAAGTATATACCATATTCTTCAAATACATGGCATTGTATTTTAATCTCTATGTATTGCATGCATCCCCCCTGCCATATGTACACACATAATTTTATTCTATTCTACTTGCAATGCTTCCCAACAACTACTGATTAATCTTATCTCTACATCAAGCCTTAAGTGAAAAATTCACTTACTTTAAATTCCTAATTTCACTTCTCCCCTGGACAGATGTGTGACTTTTCTTTCTTCCAAAACTCCACAGCAAAGATCATTTTAATTCCTCAACCAGATTCTAAATTCCTAAAGAATGGAATTTATGGAAAACCCGAAGGTCAATACATACTTGTTAAATAAATAAATTTTTGGTTATCAAAAGTGTGTTACACTTCCCTTTTGATACAGAGCAGTTTTTCTGTACACATAATCTGCTGCCCACTGGTTCCAGTTCTCAGACAGAATGCTTCTAAACTGTTTTGTCTGGTAAGGAAGGCATTCGAGCCATCAGGAAAAAACTCAGAGCATCTGAGATTAAATATGTTAGTAAGTGCAAGGAAATTTTGCTAATTATGCAGCTAGAAGATATTTATTATTAATATTTGTAGAGAGACTTCTTTTATGACAAAATAAAACACTACCCAGTCTTGCTCCATTGTTGCAATCATTGCTATGTTATGGTAGAGCCCGTGTTACAGATACTGTGTCAATTCACCTCACTGAGGATCTCCCCTCACCATGCAGGGGAGGGGGGTGGGGGAGGCAGGATGTCTTCCCCGGGAACTAGTTCTTCCTGATAATGTGTCCAAAGTGCGCCAATAGTAGTCTCATGAGCCTCAATTTTTTTTTTCTTTTTTTGTGGCATCACTGCCCTGGTGGGACTAGGTGGCCCAGTCTTGCTCCTTGAGAGCTGCTGCTGGGTTTGAACCACCATCCCTGTGGACCATAGTCTCGCACTCAACCACTACGCCACCAGGGTTCAGCCCAAGCCTCAATTCTTAGAAACATTTTGACTGCACTTATTCTAAGACAGGCTTGCTAGTTTTTCTGGCAGACCTTGTTAGATGCAATAGTGTTTGCTAATATCATATTTCAAATGCATCAGGTTTTTGTTTTGTTTTTAATCACCCTTATTTATTGTGCAGTTTTCACATGCTTATGATACACTTAAGAAGTCCCAGTGATACTGTAGGATGAGCCATCTGTTGGGAGAATGATGAGGCTAATCTACTCCAGTAAAGATGGACAACCTCAGAAACAGCCTACCAAATACCAAACTTGCTGCCATGAAGTCAATGCTGACTTAGAGCAAATGATCATGGGTTTTCAAGACTGTTTGTGGGGAGGTGAAAGGCCAGCCGAGAGTCAGTGTAAATCAGAATGAACTTGATGGCAATGGCTTTGGTTCTTTGGACTATGCAGTAACTGCAAACACCATGGCTTGAATTAGGTTCACATAAGTCCTAAAGTGATATCTTTGTTCTGCAACATTTTCAGAGGTTTCTTGCAGCAAACCTCCTCAAGGCAATACATATGTCACTCATTTTCTTGATTACAAATGCCAGGGATGTTGATTTTCTGTTTACATCATATTGCTTATTGCTTCAATGTGAGGTTTTATTTTTTCACATGCAATCCACACTGGAGGGTCTAGTCTTAGTAAGCCAAGTTTTGTCATCTGTATATAGCAAGTTATTAATGAGTCTGATTTCAATTCTGACACCATGTTCTTGTCCATATAATCTAGTTTCCAAGATCATTTGCTCGCCTAATTGTAAAATCCTGGTGAAAGAATACAACCCTGATACACACTTTCCACAATTTTAAACCAAGTCATAGCCTCTATTTCTGTTGCAACAATTGTCTCTTGGTTCCACACAAGTACAGTGAAAAGTTCTAAAATTTCCATTCTGTGCATTGCTGTCTATAATTTGTGATGACTCACACAGTCAAATTCACTGTGAGCTATTAAACACCAGTAAACATTATATTAAAGCTTGAGTTTTGCGCACCCCATTAGCAAAAGTCAATGGATAACAATCTATTTTCAGAGTCTACACATAGATTAAGCCTACATTGTATTCCTTCACATTATTAAACAAAGAGGCACATAGTCCTGCCTTCAGGCAGAAGGCACTGGAAAGTAGATTGCCTCTATCCCTCTCCAACCAACACAAGGAGGGGCAATGTCCCTTAGGGTCTTACTTAGGTATGTCCTCGATGGAGACCCCAGCACTGAGTACAGTACTTGAAGTTACATAGTCATGAGTCATACTAAGTATCAGTAGTATCCTGCCTCCTTTGGTCAGAAGGCCCAAGACCAATTTTGTACGCTCTTTTATCTAATATAATGTATGTGTCCCAATCATGGCCTTGCTCTCACTTCTGTCGTCCCACTTGTAACTGTGATGCTTGGATTGGCCACCACTCAGGGGTTTGTGAATAGTCTCCTTTGTTCTTTTCCTTATTGACTAGCTTCCTGACTGTGGATCCTCAGACCATTATGAACTCATGCCAGTGCCCACCCTCAATCAGATGAGGTATCTGTGTCTTTGTGTTGCCTTTATCCCTTTTAAGGCTTCATAAATCTTCTCCTCAAATTATTTTTAAGATTGTGCTTCTTTTGTGCCCTAACACACAATAAAGACTAGCCATGTGACTAACCCAACCCTCAGTCAGCGTGCATTAGAGAACAGAACACTACCACTCCCCTAGCCTGTCCCGGGTGTGCCAGTCTGTTGCTTAGGGACTTGCCTGGGTGTGCCCTTAATGGAAATTAATGAAGGTAATTATTTATAAAGTTATGTACTTATTGATTATGCACATAGCAAGTAAATCTATTATTAATTAGGAAATGAATAAAATAATCAATGTTCTCCTGAAATTACATTTCAAATTTGGAGTCTCTTTTGTGCCTCCAAACAAATCTTGCCAGTATTTTCTGCTTTCAACCAAGATGCATCTGATATCAGCAAAGATACTCTACATTTCTATTCTACTTCTGAATTCAATTTGAATTTCTGGAAGTTCTTTCACTCTTTTCAGATTATCTTTAACAAAATGTACTTTCATGTGACAATGATATTGGTTAATAATTTCTGTATTCTGTTGCATCACCTGTCTTTGGAATGGGAGCATATGTAGACCTCTTGCTATCTGCTGTCCAAGTAGCTGTCATTCAAGTTTCTTGACTTAGGACAGCTCAGTGGTTCCAGACTTGCAGTAATACAACGGTGGAAATGGAGGGTCAAAGAAGAGACCCCTATCAAATATACAAACATATTACACAAGTCACTTGCACTTTGGCTTGCATTTGGCTGGCGCTCACTGTCTTAATTTAATCACTTTCACTATCACAGAGTTGATACTAACTCAAAGTGACCCTATATGCCAGGCTACAACTGCTCTTTGGGTTTCTGAGACTGTAGCTCTTTAGAGGAATAGAAAGTCTAGTCTTTTTTTTGGGGGGGGGGGCATCACTGCTCTCTGGCGGTGGGAGTAGGAGGCCCAGCCCCACTGCTGGAATTGAACCTCCGTCCCAATGGGCCGCAGTCCCGCGCACAACCACTACGCCACCGGGGCTCAGCCCTGAAAGCCTAGTCTTATTCCTGCACTGCAACTGGAGGTTTCGAACTGCTTACCTTGAGGTTAGCAGTCCAACTAAGTTGGAAAAAATCTTGACCTACATTATAACAAGTGTTTGCATATAATAGAATATATGCAGAAAAGTAGCACTGTGATCTTAAATACCTATAGTAGTTAACTTTATAATAGAAGTAGTTTGTTAATGTCTTATAAATTTGTATTTCAATGACATTCCAAATAAATTAAGTCAAACTTTTCAACTATACAGATTTTGTCATTCATATTTTCTTTTTAGTGTTGAGACTTCTTTATGATTAGAAAGTAAAGGTTTAAGGAAGATTTTTGTTTCATTTGTTTTGTTTGCTTTCTTTTCTTCCCTATTGCTTGAAATTCTGACAATAAAATGAAGCAATTTAACAGAGAAAGTAAAATTACTCTTCCAAGAGGAAAAAAGAGACAGCCAAACTTTTTGATTGACAAAAAAAATTAGATAAAAATTTTAATTTCTTACTTAGACTAAACAGAAGAGAATTTAAGACTTCTACTTGTCTTTAAGGTCCTGTTCCTGAGTTCTCTATCACAGGGAAATTCAAAGAAAGAGGTTTCTTCTCTCCAGTGCTACAGACTGTTGTTGAGCTTGCAGCATATGGGTTTTTAAGACAGCTTGATTACCCCAAAGCACTGGCCCAGTTAATTGCATTCAAATGCAAATTACAGCTATTAAGTCACATTGGTCTTGAGCCAAAGTCTGGAGCCAAGTTCCTAAGAGGAGTGTGTTTTTTCTAACTGTGCAGGACTGAACTTGATAGACAGTTTAGGGGAGTCATTCATTAGAAGTTCACTCTGTGCGTTTCTATGTGCTTTTATCTTGTATTGTAGCAGTATAGCTAAGTCTGAATCACCTAAAGATAGTTTCCTAAAGCATTTTAATGGAGAATGTTTCAAGATTTACCACCCCTTCTCCATTATTTACTATTCATAAATACCCACATTCTTATACCCTATCTGTTGACTGTATTTCCACCCTTGCCTTTATCTATCCTCTTCTTATTTTTACTTCTTATTCTCTTTTCTTGTTACCTCTTTTTTTCAAATTATCAAAACTGAATGCTATCATAGTTTATACTTTTTGATTTCATAAAGCCCAAATCCATTGCAATATAAACTTGAAACAGTGTTTTTGAAGTTGGGGCATTGTTAGGTGTCATCTAGTCAGGTCCAACCCATCCTAGCCTGATGCACAATGGAACAAAAAGTTACCTGGTCAGTGCCATACAATTTTTCCTATGATTGAGCTTATGGCTGAAGTCACTGTGTCATTTCATCACATGGAGAGTCTTCTACTGTATGGATGCCTGCCTCTGTATTTTACCAAACATATTGTCCTTCTCTAGGGACTAGTCGCTACTAACAAAAAATACAAAGAGTGTAAGACCGGCTGAGCCCCAGTGGCGTAGTGGTTGTGCATGAGACTGCGGCCCACTGCGATGGAGGTTTGATTCCAGCTCCACGGAGCAAAGGCTGGGCCTCCTACTCCCACGACCTGAGGGTAGTGATGCCAAAAATAAATAAATAAATAAAAAATAATGTAAGACCCAGTCTTGTCATCCTTGTCTCTAAAGAGTATTCCGGTCTTACTTCTTCCATGAGAAATTTGTGTGTCCTTTAAGCAGTTCTTGGTGCTTTCAATATTCTTCCCTGGCAACACAATTCCACTGCATGGATTCTTCTTCAGTCTTCTTTATTCAAGGTCCAACTTTCACATTCACAGGAGACAATCAGACATACTATGGTTTAGGTCAAGACCGCCTTTAGGCTCAAACTAGCATCCTCACTCCCCAACATCCTAAAGAGGATTGTGCAGTGTCTTTAGCGAGTGCAACTCCTCTTTTGATCTTTGACTGCTGCTTCCATGAGCATTGACAGTATCCAAGCACGACGAAATCCTTGACACCTTCAACCTTTTCTCCATTCATCCTGGGGTTACCTATTGGACTAGTCGTGAAGATTTTGGATGTTCTTGACATTTTGTTATAATTCACACTGAAACTGCAACCCTTGATCATCAACAAGGGCTCCAAGTCTTCCTCACTTTAAGCAAGCAGAGTTGTTTCATCAGCATTTTATAGAGTATTACTAAGCCTTCCTACAATCCCGCTGGCACGTTCTTCTTTATATCATCCAGCTTCTCTGATGATTTTCTCAGCATACAGATTGAACAAGTACGGTATGAGAATAAAACTCTGTCACACACCTATGCAATATTTTCTTGTTCCATTTACACAACTGCCTCTTGATTCATGTACAAATGTCACGAGCATAATGAAGTGTCTGGAATTCCCATTCTTCTCAAGGTTATCCATAGTTTGTTATGATGCACACACAGTCAAATGTATTGGCAGCGTCAACAAAACACAACTGAGCATCTTTCTGATAGTCTCTGCTTTTATCCATCCATGTGACATCAGTAACGCTATCCCTTGTTCCAGGTAGTTTTCTGAATCTTGCCAGATCCTTTAACAGTTCCTTGTCAATGTACTGCTGAAACTGTTGTTGGAAGAAAAGTTAAGGACAGTGTAATAAATTCACTGACTTCTAGAATGAACATGAGCTTAGATTTGGTGGAAAATCATAAAATATGAACAATCTTAAGAATGTGAATTCTGGAACCCTCCGTTGTGCTCCCTGAGAGCTTGTCCATTCTTTAAAAGGTGATTATAGAAATACATCAAGGGAAAACCTCATGGCTTAAAATCAGGAGAGGGGTGTGCCAAGGTTGTATCCTTTCACCATACGTGTTCAAACTGTATGCTGAGAAAATCATCAGAAAACTGGGGTTGCATTAAGAAAAGTGTGGCTTCGAGCTTGGCTAACAAGCAGTAAAATGCAGTGATACACAACCTTTCTTGCTGAAAGTGAAGAGGAATCGAAGCACTAGCTGATGAAGACCAAAACCTGTAGCCTTCAGTATGGGTTACATTACATTCCTTAATGTAAGGAAGACCAGATTCCTCACAACTTGTTGGTTTTGCCTAAGGATTGTTTATCTTGCTTATCTTATAGCGATAAGTAACATCGTGCTAAATGGAAAAAATATTGAAATTGTCAAGGATTTGGGCTTGGTTTGATCAGCAAGCAATTCTCATGGAAGCAGTACTCAAGAGATCAAAAAGACCTATATCCCTATCATTCTATGAACATATTTACAGAGGTACATGCCTACATTTGTAGCTCTAACAATGCCTTTTGCCTCCGAGTTCTCCCCTCTATTGCCTTTTATTTCCTCCTGTTCCAGTATCATGTTTAATCTTCATGCGACTTCAGTAATTCCTCTTGGCTACATTGAACGTGATCAAATCCCATCAGGTGTTCTACACCCTCCTCACTATGGATTTTAGGTCTGTCGTTGCTCCCTTGTCTTTAGGTAGTTGGTTCCCAACTCCCTTCCCCCTACCATCCCTCTTCCCTGTCCCCTCTGAACCTTCGGTCTTGTTGACTTTGCCTAAGGATTGTTTATCTTGCTTATCTTATAGCGATAGGCAAAGAAGAAGAGGAGAAGGAGGAGAAGGTGAAGGAGAAGGAAGAGAAGAAGAAGAAGAAGAAGATGCGTGTGTGGGGGTGGTGGGGGTAGGGATACTTTAAATAGGTCCAGGACTGTATGCTGATCTTTATGTATGTATGTATGTTTACCGATGAGATGCTAAGCCCTGCCCTCCAAATCTGAAGTCTATATTCAGGATTCCTTGGGGAGTCTGTTTCTTTGCTCCCCTTGTTGCTGTGTTGAGCTCCTTTTGTGTTTCACCCTGGTGTGGGGAGTCAAAGTGGACACAATTCCTGCATTGTGTCTCCAGTGCTGTCCACTGCAGCACTGTTGGTTGGTGAGAGGATGCTGTGTGTCATGGTAGGGCTGGCCCCATGTTCCAGACAGGAATGTCGTCTTCAGGCCGTGGTGGATCAGGATGCAGTTCTCTCTTTCTCTTTCTCTGCGCCCCCGCTCCCCCCTCCCCTTTGTTTGCTTCCATGTGATTTAGGCAGACCTAGCACTCTCCATAGGCTGTATCTTCAGTGTTATCCTCTGTACCTATGTTTATATAATAAGGGCTGAGCCCTGGTGGCGTAGTGGTTGTGAACGGGGCTGCAGCCCACTGGGATGGAGGTTCAATTCCAGCAGCGGTTCCACAGAAGCAAAAGCTGGTTCTCCTACTCCCACCACAAGAGGACAGTGATGCCCCTCCCCCCCAAAATAAGTATCAAAGTAGCAGACAGACATTGGACCTCTACCCTAGTCCTCCCTCAATGCAAGAACATTTTATTCTAAAAACTGGCATTCTCACCTTCCAGACATGATTGCTGAAGTCAAAATGGGTGCATAAACAAATGTGGTGAAGAAAACTGATGGTTCCCAGGTATTAAAAGATATAGGGTCTGAGATTTTAAAGACTTGAATTTAAAATGTGGCTATGTAGCAAGGAAGCAACAAAGTCCACATGGAAGAAGCACACCAGCTTTGTGATCACAAGGTGTCAACAGGATTAGATATTAGGCATCAGAAGACCTCAAATGAACAATAATATTGATGTGAATGATAAATATTGATGTGGCCAATAATATTGGGCCAGAGTGGAGATCTAAAGCCCATCTGTGCACAATTAGACATCCCACACAGAAGGGTCACAAGGAAAGGATGAGCAGGCTAGGGTGCAGTATAACACTGATGAAACACATGGCATTCCTCTAGTTCTTCGATGTTTCCTCCCACACTATCATGACCCCAGGTCTATCTCACAAATTCAACTAGAATGGAGCATGCACACTGGTAAAAATAAGAGCTTTCTACACAGGGAGTCCAGAACAGATAACGCCTCAGAGACAGTAATGGGAGTAGAGGGTAGCGGAAGCTGCAGGAAGAAAAGGAGAACTGATCACAATGATCAACGTTTAAACTCCCCCCACACACATACACAGGAGAACAAACAATAGAAACTTGAGTGAAGGGAGATAGCAGATAGTATAAATTATGAAATAATAATAATTTATCAAGTGTTCACAAGGGAGGTAGGGAGGGGAAAAGGTACCAACTGCTCAAGTAAGAAGAAAATGTTTTGAAAATGATACTGGCAACATATGTACAAATATGCCGATACAATTGATGTATGGATTATTATGAGAGTTGTAAGAACCCCCAATAAAATGATCTTTTAATAAAAATAAATACTATAAAAAAATAAAAGGACCATGAACTGTCAAAAGAACCAACACACTCGTCTTGGAAGAAATATAGCAAAATGTATCTTAAAAGCTGAGAGGGTGAAAATTCACGTCATGTACTTCAGACATGTTAGGAGAGTCATTTTCTGGAGAAGGGCATCATGTGTAGTAAAGTAGAAGGTCAGTAAAAAAAGTGAAAGACTCTTCAGTTGATGAATAGACACAATGGCTGCAACAATGGGCTCAAATATAACACATGTGAAAAGTCTTGTGGATCCATTGGCAGTGGAAGCATCTCAGTGCTGGCACGGGTCTCCACATGGTTCCTCCAATCTCTGAGTGTGACTCTTCACCATGAAGGTGAAGCCGAAGGAGAGAGGTTCCTTGTAGGCCTCAGCAAGTCCCCACGGGGCTTGTCAACAGGAAAACTACGGTGGAGAGAGAGAGAGAGAGAGAGAGAGAGAGAGAGAAAGTCCAAAGAACCCTGATGAGAAGACCCTGTCCACAAGGAGACATCATCAGGCTGTGATCCCTTCACTCTCAATACCCCCACGTTGACATGAGATTATGGACCTACCACAGCCTTCAATGAGATGGGTAGGCACAGTGCTGCATCAGTGGGACCAGGCTTAGGAACAAATGTGAGGCTGGTACAGGGGCAGGCAATGTTTTGTTCTCATGCAAAGAGTCACTAGGGATCAGACCTGACTTGATGACACCGAGCAATAGCATATAAAATATATGGAGCCATTTAAACTTCATAAATAAGATAAGGAGACGATGAAGGTAATGTTGAAACACACATGAAGTAAAATAAAATTTTAAAAGGATGATGAGTCTTGTTTCCACTCTGTGGGATGGATCAGAGGCATTCTTTTGGCAGCATTGCATAGTAATTTAGTTGTAAGATGCTAAGGACTTGAAATGAGGAGAAAGAAGCCTATAACTGACAGGCATTCCAGAGAAAAATCTAACAGCATTAGCAGTTATGGCAGAAGAATGACAGAGGACCAATGTAGCAAGTTTCTCTGTCATATGAAATGTTTTTTGTTTTTTATTTTATTTGTAGGCATCACTGCCCTCTGGTGGTGGGAGTAGGAGGCCCAGCCTTTGCTCCTTTTAGCTGGAATTGAACCTCCATCCCAGTGTGCCACAGTCCCGCACACAACCACTACGCCACTGGGGCTCAGTCCCATATGAAATATTTAGAGTAGAAAATCACTTGATGGAGACCCTATCAAAGACCAAAGAGATGCAAAATTGAGGGCGGAAGAAGAATGGGAAGTTGTGAATAAAAGGCTTGTGCTAGTCCTTCCCAACTAGAGTGTATCAATTAATAAAGGTGAGTGAGAAGTGAGGATTTCACTTGGTAGAAGATGAAGGAAACAAAGGAAGAAGTAGGTGAACTTGGTTTAGAGAAATGTGAATGAGAGCATCAAAGCATCCAAGGAACCAATGTGCTTTTATTTATTTTTAACTTTTTCTCTTGAAATAATTTTGCAAAATAAAAGTTCCCATAAAATTAGCTTCCGTAATAGTAATAACACTTAGGTATGGTGTATTGATGGAAACCAGGAAATAGCATTTTTCAACAGATAGTTTCAATAACCTCATATGCATGTGAAGGTTGAACATTGAATAAGAAAGACTGAAAAAGAATCAATGCATATAAATGATGCTGCTGGCAAAGAGGATTGAAGGAGCCAAAAGAACTAACAAGGCATTTTGGGAAAAGGAGAGCCAGAATTCTCCTTAGAAGCAAGAATGCAAGATCTCTTGTCATATCCTTTGGACATGCTATCAGGAGGGACCCGTCCCTGGCAAAGGACATCATTCTTGGTAAAGTAGAAGGGTAGGGAAATAGAGGAAGAGCCTTGAGGAGATGAATTGACACAGAGCATGCTGCAACGAGGAACTGCAGCACGATAGTTATGAGGACAGTGCAGGAATGTGTAACGCTTCATTCTGTCGTACCTGCATTCGCTGTGAGTCAGCCCAAGGTGACAGCATCTTACAATGGGAAACAGCATTCCTTCATAAATTTCCTGTAATATTTCAAGGGATCCAATCAAGGTCCCACGTTGCATTTAGCTATCACGTCACTTAGTCTTCTACCAATTTGTGACTGTTCCTTGTCTTCCAAGACTTGACACTCTGGAATTTGATTACTCACCCACATGCATCCCTCCCTTTTTTCCCGGTAGCATGTCCCATATGAACTTCTCAGAAGGTTTCCTTAAAATTTGGCAGAAGTTACAATTTGCCAAGAATACCTGTTCCCTGGTAAGAATAATAAAATATTAACTTTAATCATATGGCTGAGGCGATATCTGCAAAATTTCATTATAGTTATCATTTTTTTTGCGTACAAGTGAATAAATATCTCATATCGGGATGCATTGAGAATATGAAAACATTTGTCTATATTAATTCTAATATCCATTAATGATCTCTTGCTTCCAAACATCATTACTGGAGTGTTTACCTAATAAAATTTACAGTTTTTACCTTTATTAATTGGAATCCTGCAGAAATAAATGCCTGCCCTTTCTCCCATATATTTATTTCTTCTATTGCTTCTTTATAACAGTGTGGCTTCATGGAGACTTACTTTAGCTTATGAAGTAAACGCCTTTTAAAAAGAAGAAAGGGGGAAGGAAGAATGGTAATGGTTGCCTTTGCTCAAAATGAATACCAACAAAGCCCCAACCACATGATGAAATTCCCATTTCACTCCTTGTGAACTATTGTAAATAGTTTTCTATGGCGTCTACATATTTGTTTCTTTAACATTGCTATATAGATAAGGAGAAGAAAACACTCAATAAAAGAATGAACTATGGCCCTGAAGAAAAGTAAAAATATATGCAAAGAATAGACCATTTATATTCATAAATCATAAAGCAAAGAAAGCTATTGGCTCAAATTTTAGGTTGTTGTTGAAACAGTTACATTTTCTTCAGTAAAGGTGCCCCTGTCTCTAACCTATTCTGTTTCTGATTCACACCACACATCAGTGTCAGATTAATCTTCAAATCGTATATTATTAATCATGCCATTCTTTTGTTGAAAAACTTTCCTGGGATGTCCAGTGCATTTCAAATAGAATGAAATTTCTTGTAAAGACATTGAGGTTCCCCACAGTCTATTGAAAGCTTTCTTTCTAAGCTTATTTCACACATCTTGCACACATTCTGCCTCCAATGATCTGATCTAATCAGGTTTCTCTGAACACAATTCCTGATGTCCTGTCTCCCTGCCTTTGCACACATTATTTTCCAGCATCTAGAATGTGCTCCCTATGTCTTGCTTTATACACTCTACAGAGGGCTATTTAAATAGTAGATATATGTGTTAGTCCGGGTAGACTAGAGAAACAATTCATAGACACATATATAGATATGAGTACGGTTTATATATAAGAAGAATAGGACATTAAGAAAGCATCCCAACCCAGTCCAGTACGAAGTTATAAGTCCATTATTAGCCCATATGTCCAATATCAGTCTATAACATCTCCTTCCGACTCACGAAGTCACAGGCCAATGGGTGCAGAGTCCCGGCGCTGGCAGGGGTCCCCTCATGGCTCCTCTCTTCCAGGGCTCAGGGTCCATCAACAGCATCCAGTGGTAGTAGAAGCAACTCAGCGCTGGCAGTGGTCTCCAGGTGGCTTCTCCAACTTCAGAGGTCTGGCTCCATCAGGGCAAGGCCGTGGTCTCTCCTCTGGTTCCCCCAGCTTCTCAGACACTGCCATCTTGTCTTGTCTGCAGTTCATTGTCTCTGAGACTAACTTCCAACAACTGGGGAGATAGCGTCTCATCTCCATGAGGGAAATATCGTGAGATTTCCCAGGCAGGAGAAAGCCATGTCCACACAGAGGTCTCATTGGCTACTCAATGGCTATATCCAGAATAGCAGACTACACTCCACCCCTACATTTCAATCATGAAATTAACATAAGCATAAGACTGCCATAACATACAAATCAGAAGTGGCATTAGGTAAATCTGTGGAGATAGCAACTGGATTAATAGTTTTTCTAATTTTTTATTTTCAATTTTAGCCATTTTATTGACACATAATTCACACAGCATAAAATCCAATATTTCAATTACTCCAAGAAGAGTTATACAGTCATCATCATAATCGGTTTCAAAACATCCTTCTTCATTCTTGTACTCATCTTTATTTCCCCCCAATTGCCCCTGCCATTCCCACCAAGGAAACATTAATCTAGGTACTGTCTCTATAGCTTTACCTATCATGAATTCCAAATACAGAAAAGCGTAAAAAAATAAGACCAACAAGCATAGCAAAGTTTCAAATAAAAACCTCTGTGGGATGAAGACAGGACTTTTCCACAATTACTTTAAAATATTAAACAAGCGATTTACCTACATTTAGTGTGCTAGTTAAGTTAGCTATTCTCACTGAGGCTCCCAGTTTATGAAGTCTTCGTATGACTCATGATGAGGCTGACTAAGATAGCTAATCTCCCTGATGCTCCCAGTTATCCGAGGGCTTTGCGTAACTCAGGTTAGAATGATGATCCGCTTCTCTCAAGGCGTATGGGTGGGATTCAAGAGTCATTGTCAATGACCCCTAACAAGACAGACCTGCTCACCTACCCCCTAGAGTCTGACGTCTTTACTTATCACATCCCTCTCCTTTTAGTCACGTAGGCATCCTTAAGCCATTATCACCTTATAGCCCTTAAGAGAGCCCCCTCTTGCGACATGTCCTGACCGGCAGCTATAGCACTTATGTGCCCCCTGTAAAATTATTTAAGTGGGGGAAATTAATGTTCGCTCTATCTCTCCACATGGACCACCATACGGGGTGGAGGTGAGCATGTTATCGTGATGTGATATATGTCTAACTCTTATTGCTTCTCTCTCTGTCATGCTCTCTAAATTGTTATTATAATAAATAATAATTATCACTGCACAACTACCTGTTGAAGCCTTGCTGTGAGTATATCAGAAACCGGCCACTTCTGATAAATCTCAGTGGAAAAGAAAATAGAAAGTATTTAAAATTAGAACAAAGTTAAACGGATCATAAGGGAGATCAAATGATAAGGTGCTAAAATTTACACTACTGGGTCTGCAACAATACAATTTCCATTGCATTCTGCAAGTAGCAAGGTCCTATAGATAACTGGTCCATGTTTATAGGGGATTCACCAAGGGCTACTTCAAGTGTATTTTCCCTTCACTTTTTGAAAAAAAAAAACTGAAATAGCTTTAAAATGGGTAATATATATGATTAAATTATAATTTATTACATTTTTCCCTAACTCTGTCTGCCAATATTGACTTTCTAATACTCTCTGTCTGATATCGCATGGTTATCCACATCCCTTAACTATGATCAGAGGGGATCACCAGAGGTGTAATCTGTGTGTGACCCTGAAAATGAATTTTGGGCTTCCGCTGTCATCCATAGTCCTCTGCCTAATTTAAGTCCTGGGTGTGCCTAATTTAAGTCCTGATGCCATCCTGCCCTTCAGATTTGGATTATATTATTTATAATACTTTGAGCACACAGGTCAATGTGCTTCCATGTGAGTAGAGCTGTCGCCTCACTTAGATTGCTGCTTGTTTGAAAACAGGTCTTTGAGATGCCAGGAACAGTTCTTTCTGATAGGTAGGCACTATCTAGTTTCTTCATCACACTTTGCTGTGATACCCATATCTTTAGTGATCTCTTCAGAAGATCAAGCATCAAGCAGTGCCATGCTATAAGAACTTACTCTTTTTACCTCAGGGCTAGAGTTAAGAGCAAGTCTAAAATTTATTCATGCATCAGGTTTGTGTATGTCTCTGCTTGACCTTAAAGACATCATTGTAATTTTATGTTACAGAACATTATCAATCATGACCCTGGGGCATTATTTTCACTGCCATCAGGCCTGTGCTGGCTCATAACAACCCTAGAAGACAAGGTAAAACTGACTCAGTGAGTCACTGAGGCTGCAAATCTTCACAGTAGAGCTGGATGGGGGTTTCAAACTGCTGACCTCAAGGTTAACAGCTCAATGCATAAGCACTACACACTGTCATTAGTTTAGCCAATTGTTCATAGTTTAAAACACTGATGAGAAAAGGAAATTATATGACTATAGGGCAACT
Source organism: Nesogale talazaci (assembly GCA_004026705.1). NCBI lineage: Eukaryota > Metazoa > Chordata > Mammalia > Afrosoricida > Tenrecidae > Nesogale > Nesogale talazaci. The sequence continues at coordinate 86,904 of PVJH01002760.1, forward strand.
ATGAATCAGAGGGGATTCTTAATCCTTGTGGGGACCCTGCCAATAGATTTAGGGATGTCACTGCCATCCATAGCATTCTGCATAGCTTTGGATTTTATTATTTACATTTATTTACATTTCTTGTCTCACACAGCCTAGTGTGCTTCTTCCTTGGGGAATTAGCTGTCACGTCACCTAAAGAGTTCCATGTTTTAATACAAGTCTTTAAAACCTCAGCAGCTATTCTTTCTCACAGGCATGCACTATATGATTTCTGCCTCGTATTTTGCTGTAACAGTGATCTTTTCACAAGGGAAAGTATCAACTGTAGCACTATGTCATTTGCAAATAGCAAGAGTTTCACTACTTTGCCTATTTGGATTCCTTTCATTTCTAATGGTTGTTGTCTAATGATTCTGGCTAAGTTTTCCACCACAGTATTTGAGTAAGAGTGGTGACTGATGGTATCCCCCATCTGGTTCCTATTCTCAGAGGAAAGGTTCTAAGTTTTACGCCTGTAAGCATGAGGTTGGTGGTTGGATTTTTGTATATTTATCTTTATTATGTTGAGGAATTTGCCTTCGATTTCTATTTTGTCGAGGGTTTTCATAAGTGGATGTTGAATAATGTCAAATGCCTTATCTGCATCTTGATAAGATCATGTGGCTCTTATTTGTCTTATTTATGTGGTAGATTACATTGGTTATTTTTCTCATGTTGACTCATCTTTACATGACAGTTAATTTTTTAAATTTCTATGGTCACTGCTACTTTTTTATGGCCCATATTGACTTAATACATTTTTCTCTATCCTTTGATTGTTAATACATTTTGTCTTTGAGTTTACTGTAAACTTGTTTTCTAAATAAGTTTGCTACTCTGCCTCTTGATTGGTTCGTTTAATCCATGGACAATGTCATCAATAATAAATGCAGATTAGTAGCTGTCATTTTGCTGTGTCTGCTGTTTTTTTGTTTGTTTGTTTGTTTTTTGGGCATCACTGCTCTCTGGTGGTGGGAGTAGGATTTTTTTTTCTTTTTGTGTGATTTTATTCATATAATTCTTCACCCTCTATTTCTGCATTGTTTGAGTGCTGCTTCAGTGTATTGGTAACTGAGTGATAGGGACCTATACCTTGTGCTCAGGTTTGTCAACTGTTGATTTTCTGTCCACAGGGATTCCACTAACTTTTTTTTGTAATGTTGGTCTTGTTTTCATGAATTCCCTTCATCTTAACTTGTCTGAAAATATCTTTATCTGTCCCTCATAGTTGAGGGATAATTTTGTCATTCCATTGCCTTGTCTATGTAAGCTTCTGTTGAGAAGTTTGTGCTTCTTCATATCATGGTTCCTTTGTGAGTGACTGTTCATTTTCCCCAAATACACCCTGAATTCTTTCCTTTTTCTTGACATTGAGTAGGACACATTGCATTGCTTTTCTTTGGGGGTCTATATCCTGTTGGGAGTTCTCTCAGCTTCTTAAGTAGTATTTTCTCCTCCTTGTTCATCCTGGGAAAGGTTTACTCCATGATTTCTTGTACTATTTTATCTGTAGATGTCAGGGGGTGCTAATGAAATGAAGATCCCCCCACTCTGGATAAAGTCCCACGTACTTTCAGGCTTTTTCTGCTTCCTTTGCTTTTTTCGGTGCTTGCTTCTCTAATTTATTGCAGTTAGAGTAATCATCTTTGAGCTCACAGATTTAGTTTTCCTTGTGTTTCAATCTATTACTCAGGCATAGGATCATGCTGTCTAATCCTGTTTTCTTATTATGTATCTTCTAATAGTCCTTTGGTGTGGAAATGGAGAAAAATGGAGACAAACATTTCAACGTGGATAAAAAAGAATAAAATTAAGTAACTACAATAAAAATATTAAGGGACAATCTGAACAAAGAGATTTATAAAAATTGTGGTGAAATGCCTTTTTAAAGAGATAATCAAAAGCAATAGGTATTGTGGGAAAATATTTAACTGGCAAAAGAAGAGCAAAGAGCTAAGGAGTAGGCCAAGAGAAAAGTGTAGGCAAAAGACCAGAGCAGAGGAAGCGGATTTATGTATGTGCAAGCTTGAAAGATGAAGTAGATTAAGAAGTCAAGAGAGAAAGAAGGAAAATAAGGGAAGTAAGAGAATACAAAAGAAAAGATGAGGAAAAACAATGAAGAAAAAGTGTAAAGAGGCAGAGAATGTGACGAGGTATGTGGCTTGGGTGTGGATGTGGAGTTCTGGTGCTATGGCAGCATGACTGTTGATTAATCTATGCCTTCAGGGGAAGGGGGTGGTGAAACACCTTGCTAAAAAATATTTTGGTTTTCGTGGGTGAGGATTCCAAAAGCTTTAGCAGTATTGATGTGGGGTAGCGTGTGTGTGTGTGTGTGTGTGTGTGTTTACAGATGAAGAAAAAGGAATTAAGAAAAAGAGGGCAAAGCCTTGCTTAGAGGAGTCACTCACAGAGAGTAGGGAGAAAGTCTGAGCCAAGTTGCCCACACTGTCTAATAACAAAGGCCCCAGAGGCTGGCGCTGTAAAAGGATGGACCGGGGGCAGAAAGGGTGCAGTTTGTGCAGGGGCAGGAAGTGCACAGAAATGGTTTGGTCTACTGATGAATGATTAAGGGGAGTGAATAACAGCAGGCCTGACATGTGCCTCAGGATGCTCTGTTTCCTTCAAGTCCTTCTCATAATCCTTATACTCATCAATGCCCATTTAATGCTTTTGCCTGATATCATGCATTGATAATAATATTCTCTTTCTAATTATTCTAATTTCCTAATTAATCTAAATACCAAATCCTTTTCTTTTCCTGCTGTGTGTGGGTAAGACGCTTCCAAGATGTCATGTCTGGACAGGCTGTGGCATCTTACTTCCCCCTGGGACACTAAGATTGACACATTGTCCAAGGCTGGAATGGCAATGCCCAAACTATTTAAATTGGGCCACTGATGCTCTTGTCAGGCTGTGGTGAACAGAATGTAACAGCTTTTGGGGAGATGGACTTGGGTGGTGGAATGCAGCTGACAACCTTGAATAGCAGCAAAATCCTCTCAGCGTTCTGTGACTGACCACACCACTCCTTATAACTCCATTCACAACACCACTATACTGTGCATCATTCCTGCTACAAAGTAAAACTAAGCAGAATAGCCAAACTTACTATAGTGCTATTGTGTGGCTACAGGCACTAACGTTTTAAAAGTTTCTGGTGATGGCAGGTTCTATTTGTACACTTGTGCTATGAAATATCAAACAGATTTTGTTGCAAGGAAAGATCAAATAGACCTGTGTTGCAAGGAAAGATCAAATGGACTCTGTTGCCTTCTGTGGTAGTTACATAATTTGGTGTCAGTTTGAGAGAATTATGAGAGAAGGGGTGGAGTCTGGCCTCTGTGTGGACATGGCCTTCTCCTGAGAATTCTGGGAACTTCTGTGTTCTCCTCTTTGGAGGCTCAAGACACTTCTCTTCCCTGTGGAGAAGTCTCATGGACCTACCCTGATGCAACTCTGGGAACTGAAGGAGTCACATGAAGACCCTAGTTAGCACCAAGATGCTTACAACATCACTAGATCCAAAGACTTTACACCCACTGATCTGTGACCGATTGTCCTGCACTCAGCATCATTTTATGTGTTTTGTAAATCTGAAGAGGACTTTATATATTGGTATCTGACATATGGACCAATATCAGATTTATGGGCTTGGACTGGACTGGGTTGGAATGTTTTCTCAATATTCAGTAACTCTTGTACATAAACTTCTTTCTTATTCACATATGCATCTTTATGAATTTGCTTCCCTAGTCTTCCCAGATTAACACCCTCTCCATTGAACTCAGCCCCACGCTAGTGGTTGTGTAGGATGGAAAAGCATGACTACTATGTGTGGCCTGCTGCCCTGAACTGATGGGACCTGGTTACTAGCTGAAGAACCACCCTGCCATGTCTGGCTGTGAATCAAGAGTACTTAGGAAGAGCTCCAAATCCCTCTTCTTCATCAGAATCCACATGCAGGCTACAAAACTGAGGCCAGGAAAGATTTCATCAAACTATCCAATACCGCCCTTCCCCCCTCCATTTCATTATAAGGCCCCATTATGGAGTCAAGAGAGGAGATTCAGAGAAGAAAGGTTCTAGCTCTCAGGCTTGAACAGATGATCAAATTCCAAATTATTTGTGCAAAGATATTTATTTGTTTATTTGAAGAAACTAAAACACAAAAGAGATCTCTCCCTCATTCTGTGCACAGAAGTAAAATTTTAGTGGAACAGACACACACACACACACACACACACACACACACACACATATATATATATATATATATATAATCAATACTATGTGAGTATTGGAATGAAAGATAATAGTTGCTGTCAAATTGATTCTAGTTTCATTAGCTTCGTGTGTGTCAGAATAGAATTGCATTCCCTAGAACTTTCAATGGATAATCTTTTGGAAGTAGCTCACCTGACCTCTGGATGCATGTGAGAAGCGCTGGTGGTGTAGTGGCTGTACATTGGGCTGCTATCCTCAAGGTTGGCAGTTCAAAGCCATCAGCTGCTCCATAGGAGAAACAGGAGGCTTTCTACTCCTGTAAAAATTTACCTTCTTAGGGACCCCTGGAGTCCATTTTACCCTGTCCTTAGAGTCATCGTGAGTCGGAATTGACTCCGCGGCATTGAGTTTGTTTGTTTTTTTGGATGGACTTGAACTTCCAACTTTTTGGCTAGCAGCTGAGTGCATGTCATTTGTATCACCCATGGACTCTAAGTAATAAACTAAAATATACGACACGATTAAGAAGTCATAAAGAATAAGTAGAGCAAGCTCAACCAAAATCAGTAGAGGAAAAAGAGATCAATGGGAAAGTTTCAAGAATTAAACGCAACAGAGATAAATGCTGTTACATACAATGCAATGATGGCAAGTGATGACTGAATGTCTTGCAAAGAAGAGTCACTTTGTTTTTCAATGAGCAAAGGAGCATTGGAGAGGTAGTAGGACAATCCCCACAAATGCACAGAGGTTTGACAGAAGATATTTCTCCATCTGTCTTTGTCAATGCTGCTAATGTGGTAGAGCACAAAAGGGCAGCATTATGAAAGCTTCTTAGACATGGCTAAACTCCTTGAGGAAATGAGGAACTAGGCTTGGGATCTCAGGACCATAGCCCCCGGGGACGCCAAGATCGACTGGCATAGCACAGCCCACAGAGATGATGTTCTAACTGCTACTTTAGTGAGTGGCCACCTGAGATGCAACGATTGCTCTCTTCTCACTTAGAGGAAAGAAGTAGGAGGAAAATTGAAGACACGTGAAAACAATGAGTCCCATGGACTAAGGGATAGTTCCAACCTCAGCTTCTACAAACCCAAGGTGAAAGAGCTAGATACTGTCTAGCTGTCGGTACAGACTGTTTTCAAAAGGGGCAAATCAGAAAGTCCTGGATATATTGGAAGAAAAGGGTGAAACACAATTCAAAGTCACAAAAACTGACCAGGCCCACTGGTCACATAGGGACAGGTGAAACCTCCAAGTCTCTGATCCTTAGTTACATTTAGGTCTGGAAATGAAAACCGTCATGGCTTATTTTTCAGCCAAATAATAAAGAAACTCATTGCATCCAGCAGATGTTGACTCACAGTGACCCAAGGCAGGTTAGGACAAGGTAGAACTGCTGTGGTGTTTTCAAGACTTCTGAGACTGTAACTCTTTGCAGGAGTAGAAAGTCCTATTGTTTCTCCCTCAGAGTGGCTGGTGGTTTTGAACTGCTAGCCTTTCAGTGAACAAGCCAACATGTAACCACTACCACACCAAACCTCCATTGACCAACCAATAGACAAATCTCTGAGGGAAACAATATCTCTAGGGAGAGACACACTCCTTAAAATAATCAACTATATAAGCTCAAAAGGCTGCATTTACTCATGGACACCATTCAGAGTGTTGGTCAAGAAGAAAGACTAGCAGCACAGGAGACAGTGGGATAAATGATATAACATTGTGGAGATTGTTATCAATAACATGAGACCAAAGCTGGATTGCTCCACTGGGTTTTCAAGATTGTGTGATCTTTCAGAAGCCACTCACCATTCCTTTCTTCTGTGCCACCTCTGGGTAGTTAGAACCACTAGACATTCAGTTAGTAGTTGAGCATTAACCATTTGTGTCACCCAGGCAACAGCGAAGACTTGAAGAAGAATTTGCATGAGTTGTTGAAAGGTAAACTGATTTTCTCTGAAAAACTTTATACAATTCACATTTTGAAGTTAAAAATCTTAAAAGTTAAAGTTAAGTCTTAAAAGCCATAAAAGAAAATCTTGACAAATGAGTATATGTAAATCTAAAGTACAATTTGAAAAGTAAACTTGAACAAAATTGCAAGGCAAATACAAGTTGCCAGAATTATAAAGGATTAATATCTTGAATATAATTTATAATTTCTATAAGCCAATAAGAAAAGGCAAAGCATATTTTATAAGATGAACCAAGAATATGAACTGATTAGTCATAGAACAGATATATAAGACCTATAACTAATAAACAAATCAGGGCTGAGCCCCAGTGGTGTAGTGGTTGAGTGCGGGACTGCAGCCCACTCACTTGGTGGTTCAAATCCAGCAGCAGCTCTCCAGGAGCAAGGCTGAGCCTCCCACTTCCACCAGAGGGCAGTGATGCCCCAAACAAAACAAAGCAAAACAAACAAAAAAAAACAAAAAACAAAAAAAACTGAGCCTTACTAGAAACTAGGGAGCACACAAAATAAAATAAATCAATAGCATTTTTTTTACCCACTAGGTTGGGACTAATGATTTAATAATAGGTGTCAGCAAAAAGTTGGCACTCACATACAATCCTTACAATGTTGCCAGGTACTTTTTTCCTGTGCTTTACAACTATTAATGCACTTAATCTTCATCATAATCCTATGAGGTAGGTGCTGCATAATCATTCATCTTCTAGTTGTACTGAATAGTTAAATGACTAGTACAGATGTCCAAATATTAGCAAAAGACTCCAGATTCAATAGTTTTGGCTCTTATGCAATAATACCTATAAATTAGTACTAACTTCTCTAGATGGCAAATTGCCTGTGATGAAAATTTTCTAAAGAATACACTCAGAGACAAATGAACTGTCAAGTAATCTAGAATGTGGAACCAGAAGACTAAGGCTGGACTCTGAAACCTAATTACAATGATCAACTTTAGTAAATCGTTTCACTTCTCTGAATTCTACTATTTTCTGCTATAATAATTTCTCCTGTTCAGGGCTATTGTGAGAATATAGATTTTTGCAAAAAGATCATATAATTTTAAAAGCCCACTCTAGACTCCCTGTCATTAAGTTAATTTCAACTTATCGTCACCCTACAGGACAGAAGAGAAGTGGCACTTGGGCCTTCCAGGATTTAAATCTGGGTGGAGCAGACAACTTCTTTCTCCAGCAGGAAGACTGGTGTGTTCCCATCTCTAACATTCCACTCTCTAATGCTCTTGGTTAGCAGTTTAATGCATGGCCTTCATGTCACCTGGACTCCTGTTATATTAAAAGTACCCTATAAAATGACTATCATTTTGCTTAATATTTCTAATTTAAGGAAGACACATTTTTCTTATTCTTGTGTCTCTATGTTTACTGAATAAAAATATTTCAATGGAAAACTAATAGGCTTTCTGAATTTCATAAGATCTGCAGTTAAAAAAAAATGAAAATTTAGAGCTCGTCAAAGCATTGGGTTAGGACCAAATACTTTAAACTAAGAATTAATTGGGCATAAGAAGTAACAGGTACAAAGAAGAATTCCTTGTACTGTCCCTTCTGATTTTATTATATTCTTAGGCTTGCTCAATGTGTACACAGGCAGAAGTTTTACCTTTGCAAAATTGTAGAGCTACATGGAGAGTTCACACTAGAATCATGAAAACAAAATAGGGCTGGCAGCAATGTTCTTGAGAACATAAAGCTTTTGGTATCAGATAAAATGGGCTTCATAAACCAGGCTTTCTGGTTCTTTGTAAAATAGAACCCATACCATATAACAGGAAAGGCTACCATGAAGATTAAATTGATGCAAGTAAAATATTTAATTTACACAGGAGACGTCAGAAATAAAGTTAAAAGTTGAGGACTGTTCAGAAAAGCAAATACTGATTCAGAAACCTTGGTGTCAAAGGGATTTCCTAGATTGTGTGTTTTAAATCAATTTAAAAAAAAAAAGAAGGAAATCTTGACATGATAGCTTCCAAATCATTTTTTTAAACTGCGGACCATGGTGGGGTAAAAGGGGGAAGACCAGGAACCGACTACAATGATCGACGCCTAAACCCACCCCCACCCCCAGGGGGGTGAAAACACTTGAAACTTGGAAGAAAGGGGACAACGGATGTTAAGATATAAAGATAATATTAATTTATAATTTATCAGGGTTCCAGAAGTGGGGAGGGTGATGGAAGGGAAAAAAGAGGGATATGAACCACCAACCCAGTGGGCTGCAGTCCCGCACACAACCACTATGCCACCGGGGCTCAGGCCTAGACCAAATTTTTCATCAAGAACCCCCACCCCACCCCCACCCCGGTCAATGGTGTCCGGCTTAACATCATGTTAGGTATGACTCCATAAGAAGAAGCATCTGCAACATCCATTACTAATCAGGGCATAGAATGAACAAACTACAGATCTTGGAAAAATGGAGGTCATTAGAGATGAAATCGAGTGCAGAGAGCAAGAGAATGATGAGGCTTTCTACTCCTGAGACTGAACCCCAGAGGAACAGCTGTCCTCTGTCCTCTGTGGTCACCACGAGTCACCATAGACTCGATGGTTCAGTTGGAGGTCTGAATTACTTAAAATTTAAGGCAGCTAAATTCAGGTGGGATGTACGCCAGGTCGTCCTTTGGCTTTCATTACTTGTTTTCATTTTCTTTTGCTTAAATGTGAATTCACATGTGAGCAATTGATGGTCTTTTTCGTTGGAATGAAAAAATTGAAAACAAAGGATTGATAACTGATAACTATGGCTTATGTGACAGAATCAATGTCAGAGATAGCATGATGGAATTTTGCAAGACCAATCATCTATTCTTTATAAATACCTTTTTTTCAGCAACCTAATCAGTGGGTATATACATAATTCTCACAGGTTAGACTATACAGAAATCAAACCAAGTACAAAAGAAAATCTCAATATCATCAATCAGAACAAGTCCAAAGGCCAACTATGGAAAAGACTATCAATTGCTCACATGGGAGTTCACAATTAATCTAAAGAAAATGAAAACCAGAGGCAAAGTGCAACCTGGATTATATCCCCCCTGAATTTAGAGACCATCTTTAGATTAGATTGGATCTCTTGAATATTGATGAGTTCAACCAGATGAGTTGTGGGATGACATCATAAATATCATACACAAAGAAACCAAAATATCATTAAAAGACAGGAAAGAATGTATTTCTTTGTTTTTTTCTGAATGACTGCATGTACAGCCTCCTACAGGAGATAGAAAAATACCATTGTAGATCTGACAAACAGACCTACACATTTGTACACTTTTCACCTGGGACAAAGTTAGCCAAGGAGATAGAGGAGAAAAAAGATACTTTCCAATAAGTGACACTAAGAAAATTATGTGTAACAAAAATATTGGACCCCCTACCTCACATAAAACTGTAAAATAGAAATCCTGGTGAATAAAGACCTAAGTGTAAAAGGCAAAATAGTATCTCAGAAGATACCCTAAACATGACCTCAGATGGGTGTGCATGATCCTTCAGATTAAGAGGATCATGCAGTGTTCCTTTTCTTAAAATTGGAGGTACATATATGTTCTGGAATAAATTGTGTCTCCTAATTATGTGTTGGAATCCTTACCTTTATTATGTATGGATGTAATTCTTTTCAAAAAATAGGAATGTCTTTGTTAGGCTAATTATATATTATACTAAGTATAACCACTTCTGACTTATCAGAAAGGTAGGTTAGATTCAGAAATATGCACACATGAGGGAAGAAAGATACCACGTAAAAATCAGTTACAAGTGAAAGAATTTCAAGGAATTAAAAAGTAAATCAAGAGGACTGAGACTCAGAATTGGACTTTTTGCCATCAGGACTGTGAGAAAATAAAGTTCTGTACTTTAAAGGGACATATACATGATATCTGTGTTATAGCAGAACTAGGTATCTAAGAAAATATGAATGTGCATTTTATTTTGTTTTCTAAAATGTACATGTTCACTATTAATAGTATGCTACATTTTATAATTATAATAAGGTCATAAGACAGATGGGCACTGAAAGTTGAATAAAGAGACAATACCTTAATGGGAAGACAGCCTACACTTGAGAATTTCTGTCTGTTTCAGAGACGGTATATAGGCTAAATCATCTGGCTAGGCTTTGAACTTATCGGACAACCATTCAGAGTGAAGTGACCTATCTGGAACTAATCAGTGTGAAGCATTGCTGGGAAAGAGAGTTCAGCCCAATGTGAGGGTGCTGTGGCGTGGTGAGCTGCTAGTATGTAGGAGGGAGGAAAAGTCTTCAAAAATGTCCACAAAAAAACCTAATAGGAAGCATCCCAGCCCAGCCCAGCCCAAGTCCATAAATCTGATATTAGTCTGTAAGTCTGATACTAATCTGTAAGTTCCTCTTCAGACTCACACAGTCATGTGCAATGATACAGAATGCAGAAAGTTCACAGGTCAGTGGATGCTAAGTCTTGTGGATCCAGTGGCAGTGGGACTGGTGCAAGTCTCCAAGTGGCTCCTCCACACCTCTGGGTTTCTCTCAGAGAGAGAAAGAGAGGGGGAGAGAGATAGAGGCTCTCAAGGGGTTTGTCAACAGGAAGATGAAGACAGAGAGAGAGAGAGAGAGAGCGAGAGAGAGAGAGATCGAAGGGCCCCATCTGCAGGGAGAAAGAGAGGAACATCCCAGAATCCTCAGAAGAATGCCATGCTCATAAGAAAGCATCATCAAGCTGTGACTTGATTGACAGGCTAGACTCCACCCCTGCCTTCTTTATACCTCAAGTGGACTGTAACTACTACAATTGGGGAAATGCTTTGAACTAGATATGGCTAAATTCTTGATGTTAGACTGGATCGGACATTTTGATACATAAAAGTGAGACGTGTTGTTTATACAAAGACAGGAGATCTGCCTAGGATATTTTCCCAGAGGTTTTTGAGTTTGTGAGAAGACCCAAATTAAATTCATTGCCATGGAGTCGATGCTCACTCATAGTCTCTCTATAGGACTGAACAGAACTGTGCTGCTGGGTTTCTTTGAGACTGCAAATATCAATTGAAATAGAGGTCCTCATCTTTCTCTCCTGGAGCACCTGGATGGCATGACCCACCAACCGTTTGGTTAGCTGTTGAGCACTTCACCCCATGTGCCACCCAATAGGAAGCTCAGTGAAGTTCCTGTTTGCACATCATTGAGTGCCATAAACTAACAATTTCAGATTTCACATAAATGTCTCTTCAACTTTTTGAAATAATAACTTTGTAGAGATAATATACATTTACACAAGGAACCCCGGTAGTGCTGTAAGCATCGGCTTGCTACCCACAGTTGGTGGTTCAAACTCACCAGTTGCTCCAAAGGGGGAAAAATGAGGCTATTTGCTCCTGTAAAGATTTACAAAACCTCTGAAACCCTCAATATATGAATAAATGAATATATCAGAGGGGCCTAATTAGAAAAACAGCTTCGTACAAATGAAAATATAAGGGAGTTATATAAAGGGGCAGTCAACTTGTTAGCAGAGGGCTTAGTGTTTAAGGAAGCCTAACTAACATAGGGTGTTATGAAACTTTTGGCCCTTACCAATCTAAGTAAAAAATACCATATTAGTTTTGTGGTCTTTAATGTGCTTAAAGCTGATCATTTTTGCATATACTTATCAGACACGAGTGTTTCTTTTCCTGAAGTCGATTTCCTCATAACCTTTGGCAAATTTTCTAATGGATTGTTCTTTTCTTATTAGTCAAAATTAGAGATCTTTGCACTTAAAGAGCATTTCCATTTTGTCAGTTATATGAGCTATAATTATTTTTCTTATTTTATTGCTTTCTTTGAATTTTCTTATGGATTTTGTGTGTTTGTTTGGAATGTAAGGTGTTTATGGAGTTGAATTTACCACTCTGTTTTCTTATGAATCGTGAGAAATTCTTTTCATATTCTTTCTCTTATTTTTCTCAGAGCTATTTTTCTCTGTATTTCAGCAATATGTCTGAAATAATTTTTCTTGATTGAAAATGGAATTATGTGCACTGCCTAGATTGTGTCTGCACACAAACCTATTGAATATCATAAAAAATAATTTCTCATTTAAATGTTACAGTTCTTTAAAATAAAATAAATCATTTTTAAAAACTAAACACTTAGCCAAAAGCTGCTTTGCCACACATCAGTGTGAATAAATCCAATTAAAAATGAAGTTTTAACCATTGCAAATCTTATAAAATATTTGTCATTTCATTAGCATGGTTCAACAGCTTCAAAGATCATAAGTAGAACAGTAGATATTTCTTTAGTGATTGAGAAATAACAGCGACTTCTGAGCCTCGATATTTGGAGAAAACCTCTTTGCTCCATCCATAATCTTTAAAGTCCCCCAGTCACCAGTTAAATGAGCATTTCCCAATCCTGAATGCCATCTGAATGCATGTCATTCACAACAAAAATAGTTTCTTGGGGCTGAGCCCCGGTGGCGTAGAGGTTGTGTGCGGGACTGCGGCCCACTGGGATGGAGGTTGGATTCCAGCTCCACGGAGCAAAGGCTGGCCCTCCTACTCCCACCACCTGAGGGCAGTGATGCCCCCCCCCAAAAAAAATAGTTTCTCAATGTGATGAACCAATAAGGATTTGAGGAAGACAGACGTACTCACAATATAGAGTACATATACTTCAACTTGTTACCAGAAGACTGCTAACACATTCTTGCTTCAAGTTTCTGCTTCAAGTTATATACTGCAAAAATGTGGCAGGAACAATCAAAGTCAGCCATTTTTTTCTGTACTATTAGCCATTCATCCAAAACCTGTAATGACCAGAAAAAACATTTGTATCATGTTTTGGGCTGCATGCTAAATTGCATTATTTTTTAGAGCTTTGCTGTTAAATGTAAATGATTATACTTAAGATATTTCGTTATGAAAACATTGTCATGGTGATTAAATTATAAGGAAACTTGTACATAAGAATATCTAAGAGCTAGATTGAGGGCCCAAAACCCATCAGTAGGTGAAGCAAGATCCCCTTACAGAAGGGTAGCCGGGAGGTGATGAGCCAGTCAAGGTACAGTGTAGCAACAATGAAATATGCAACTTTCCTCTAGTTCTTAGTTCTTAAATGCTTCCTCCCTCCAACCCCCACTCCCCACTATCGTGATCCCAATTCTACCTTACAAATTGAGCTAGACCAGGGGAGGTACACTGGTATGAATAGGAGCCAGAAACATGGGGAATACAGGACAGATGATCCCTTCAGGACCAGTGGTGAGAATGGCCGATACAGGGATGGTGGAGGGAAGGTGGAGTAGAAAGGGGGAATCAATTGTAAAGATCTACATGTAACCTCCTCCCTGGGGTATAGACAACAGGGAAATGAGTGAAGGGACACAATGGACAGTGTATGATATGACAAAATAATGATAATTTTTTAATTATCAAGGGTTCATGAAGGGGAATAGGGAGGGAGGGGAAATATGAGAAGCTGATACCAAGGGCTTAAGTAGAAGGAGAATGTTTTGAGAATGATGATGGCAACAGATATACAAATGTTATTTGCATACAATAAATGTATGCATTGATTATGGTAAGAGTTGTTATGAGACCCCAATAAAATGATTTAAAAAACAATATCTAAGAGCTAAATAATGCAAAAGAATTCAAAATTGTTGTAGGAAATCTGTGTGGAATGGCTTCAGGAAGTTGAATGGAATGACCTGTAAACTAATGCTCTCCGATGATTTCCTTTTGAAATCCAACAGAGCTTTATGAAAATAACAGGACTTGGGCTGTGCTAACAGGATAATTGTGATGTTTACATGTAGAAAGATTATCACACAGAAAGTACTTTTGTCCGCAATATATCTAAAGTATACTTTTTAATTTGATGAGTCCAAATGTCTCTATTGTATGATTCTGTGAAATTCTCCTTATAAAAAGACACTCTATGTAATTGTTTAAACAGACATGCCAGTTTTCAGAAAAGAAGATAGTAAGGAAGAGTTGAATGATGCTTAGAATGATTATTTTCCATGGCTTCTTTTGTGAACCTTAATTTAATGACAATGATGAAAAACCTGGAACAATACTATCCTTCATTTTTCCTCTCATTCAATTTAATCACAGTAAATTATCTACTTTTTATTTTAGCTGAATGTTTTGGGCCTTAGTTCTTCCAGTAAAAATAAATTTTACATTACTCATTTAGTCTAATTCAGAAACATCTCCATCACCATAATCCCTCAATGTTCTCCTTTCTTCCATTATAGAAACTGCCATTTTACGAAGTCCAGCCCAGACAAGTAAAGATTGCTCCACCTCGGTGAGGACATGCTCAAATAAAAGCTCACCTCTGGATTCTGCTGTCAGTTTGGCTGAGTTCTCCATGAACAGATTACTCAAATCTCTTGTACCCTCAGTTGGCAGTCTAGTTGATCAACCTTCAAAGATTGTTAACCAAGCAAACCACTGTTGCAATATGTTATCAGCACTCCTCTGCTTTCTGTAGCCTCCTATCAGAATGGGTTAACTGTAAGCTATTTTTCTTATTTACCCCACGTGGCTCAATGATTTCAGGATTATCCCTCAAATTAAACCTACCCTCACAGGGTAAATTTTTTACACATTTTAGCTTTATGCAAATGTAAAGCAGAGTTTGGAGGCTGTTTTCAAAAGAGCATCTCTAGAATTGTTTGGAATAGTGACCTTAGTATATCAAATAATTAAACTTGATGATATGCAGTGATGACATAAAAGAGAGGAAAATCTGTATTTTGGGTGTTAGGCTCTGATTATTTCTTCCAGAAAAGACAATCATAACCATACTATATTATTTTAAAACAATTTCATGCTGTATGTTCATCATTTTAAAAATGCTTCCAGTGTTGTTCAACGTTTTGAGATGCATTTTGCAATGAAGTCACACCCTCACTTCCTCCCACTGCCACTACAGGGCACAGCATGAAGAAAGTAGCAAAGATTGCTATGCCCAGATTATTTTGCCTGGAGACTTTCAAGGTTTTGATGATTTATTTTTGCTTTGTTTCATTTCTAGGAATTTGATGCTTTTGTAAGATGTTTAAATGCTAGCTTTTAGAAGCAGGGACTCTGGACAGTGACCAGAGCTTTCCTTGTTCAACTCCCTGTTTTTCACATGATGCTCCAAGATTACTTGAATTGGATAATAAAATGAGAAAAAAAATAGTATGTATTAGTCTGGGTAGACTAGAGAAACAAATTCATAAGCATGCATATGTGTATAACAGTTTTACACAGCATAATTATACATTGAGAAAACATCCCAACCCAGTCCAGTCCATGGTCATAAGTCTATTAGAACATACATCTGATACCAATTTATGAAGTCTTCTTTAGACTCATGAAACACCTGCAATGATGCCAAATGCAGAATGATCACAAGTCAGTGAATACAAAGTCTTTGGCTCCAGTGGCGTTGTAAACATCTCAGCGCTGCCAGAGATCTCCAAATAGCTCCTCCAGTTCTGATCAGCATAGTCAGTAGAGTATATCCAAGGGAGTGAGCAGAGAGATTGTATCTCCTGCCTCCAAAAAGGAATTACCACATCTACCCAAACTCTCAGAAGACCATTCCTATACAGACGCTTCATTGGCTCTCGCCAAGATTGACAGGTTATACTCCACTCAACACTCTTAATCCTCAGATTAGGGACTCCCACAGAGTATATAATCTTTTTTTATCATTTTATTACAAGCTCGTACAACTCTTACCACAATCCACTCATCCATCCATTGTGTCAAACACATTTGTCCATATTTTGCCATCATTTTCAAAACATTTTCTTTCTACTTGAGCCCTTTTTATCAGCTCCATATATTTCCCCTCCCTCTCTTATAAACCCTTGGTAATTTTTTTTCATGGCTTACACTGACTGATGTCTCCCTCCACCCACTTTTCTATTATCCATCCCCCTGGGAGGGTTATATGTAGATCAGTTCCTCCCTCTTTGCCCCACCCCCGCCCCCCAGTTTACCCTCCTGGTATTGCTATTCTCATTACTGGTCTTAAGGATTTTATCTGTCCTGTCTTGCCTTTGTTTCCAGCTCTTATCTGTACCAGTGTACATGCTCTGGTCTCACCAGATTTGTAAGGTAAAATTGGGATCATTATAGTGTGGAGGAAGCATTAAAGACCTAGAGGAGGCTAAGCCCGGGTGGCTTAAGTGGTTGAGTGCGGGATTGCAGCCGGAGGGCTTGGTGGGTCAAATCTAGTGGCGGCTCTCAGGAGCAGCGCTGGGTAGCTCCCACAAACACCAGAGGGCAGTGATGCCCCCCAAAATTAATTAATTAATTAAATAAATTAGTTTAAAAAAATGAGCCCCGGTGGTATAGTGGTTGTGCACGGGACTGCAGCCCACTGGGACGGAGGTTCAATTCCAGCAGTGGGCCTGGGCTTCCTACTCCCACCACCGGAGAGCAGTGATGCCCACAAAAACAAAACAGAACAAAACAAAAAGACCTAGAGGAAAGTATTATATTTTGGTTTTTTTTTTGGGGGGGGGCATCACTGCCCTCTAGTGGTTGTGGTAGCTACCCAGTGCTGCTCCTGAGAGCGACTGCTGGATTTGAACTGCCAAGCCTGTGGGCTGCAGTCCCGCACTCGACCACTTACGGCACAGGGTCTCAGTCTGAAAGTTGTATATTTTATCGGTGCTATACTACATCCTGACTATCTTGTCTCTTCCTTGTGACCCTTCTGTAAGGGGATGTCCAATTGTCTACAGATGGACTTTTGGTGTCCACTCTGTACTCCCCCTCATTTACACTGGTATGATTTTTTGTTCTAGGTCTTTGATGTCTGATGCCTAATCCCATTGGCACCTCATGATCACACAGACTGGTGTACTTCTTCCATGTGGACTTTGTTTCTTCTCAGCTAGATGGCACCCTATTTACCTTCAAGTCTTTAAGATCCCAGATGTTATATCTTTTGATAGCTGGGCATCATCAACTTTCTTCACCACATTTGCTTGTGCATCCATTTTGTCTTCAGCAATGGTGTTCAGAAGGTGAGCATCACAGAATTCCAGATTATTAGAACAAAGTGTTCCTACATTGAGGGAGTACTTCAGCAGAGGCCCTATGACTGTCTGCTAGCTTAATACTTAATATATAGATATACGTACATGGATATACCACATTTTGTAGATTATAAGGTGCACCTGACCATAAGATGCACCAAGATTTTGGAGCAGGAAAACAAGAAAAAATATTCTGAACAAAATAGTACCAGTATGCTAAAATATTTATTAAAATAAAGTAAAATACAGTAATATTTAACAGCGTAAACTCAAGAGTGGTGTGAAGAACATAAACAAAGGAGGGAAGGCATGCGTTGTGCCTATCGTGTGACCTAACTGACATCGAGATTCCAGAAGGTGGGACTCCCTCAAGATTGTTTATCCCACTTATTTTATCTAGATAGACATGTGGAGACAATTATAGCACCAAAACAAGGCAGAGCAAACAAAACAACAAAAACCGAAAACAAAAACAAAACAAAAAAGCCTCTAAATAGTTTTAGGTCTGTTTATTGATCTTTCCGAGTGTTTTCTGGTGGAGCCTGATGGGCTGCCACACCCTGGCACCTACATCTATTTTGGGATTCCCTGGGGACTTCATTACTTTACCCCCTGCTGCTCTGTTGCACGCCCGGAGCATTTGGCCATGGTGTGATGGGGTCGGATTATGCACAATCCTCACACTGTGACTTCAGTGTTCACCCAGTGTTCAATGGACCAGTGAGGGACACAATGTCTGTGTCTCATTGTGGGAGTGGCCTTAGGGTCCTTTCTGTGAATTGGCTGCTCTGAGCAGGAATCTCGTCCTCAGGGCTTGGTGGGCCAGGATGCATTCTACGCTCTCTCCTTCCCTCTTCCTTTGCTTCTGCATGCTCTGATCAAACAAGCCCCTTTCCCTGAGTTAGAGCTTCAGTGCTGTGCCCTGAAGTAAATTTTTCCGGGGGAAGATGTGTATGTGTGGGGTAGTGGTGATGAGGGGGGGTTTATCCATGTAGTTGAGATTGGGGCAGGCCCCGCAGACCTCTTTACTGGTTCCCTGTTGCATGCCCATACGTCACGTTCACATCTGGGTGCACCGGGTTGGAATCTGCCCCCTCTCACCCTCTCATGTGGAGATATGGACAATACCCTCACCTTAGGTAAGTTAGTGCCCTGCTCCCCCACTACCTATATCTTTTCTCTCTTTCTCTTTCTTTCTTCCTTTCTTTCCCCCTCCTTTTTAGTCGGTTACCATATGTATTCCTGGATTGGATCTGGCCCTTGCCGTAGTACCTGGATCTCATCCCAGGAATGTTTGTATATAGTAGCTTTCTCCTTGTGTCCCTTTTGCATTTTTAAGCTTACCTCAGTGGACTCATGTTGTACTTACCCATTTGTGCTTGACTTACTTCACTTAGCATAATTTCCTCCAATTTTTCCCATGCGGTGATGTGCTTCATGCATTCATCACTACTTTTTAGCAATGTGTAGTGCAGTGCTCCACTGTATGTATGCACCACAATTTTTAAACCATTCATCCATTGACAGAAATTTGGGTTATTTCCAACTCCTTGCAATTGTGAACTGTGCCATGATGAACATTGGAGCACAGATGTCTGGCCGCTTTTGTTCCTTGCCTGTGCTGGGTATATGTCCAGTAAGGGGGCAGCTGGGTTGTACGGTAGCTAGATTTCCTTCTATTTTATATATTGCCAAATCAATTTTCATATGACTGTACATACAGGTCCACCAGCAGTAGATGAGAGTTTCTATCTCACCACAGCCCGCCTCCGACACTTATTACTTTCTGATTTTTTTAATTGGGCTATCTTTGAGGGTGTTAGGAGGTATCTCACTTTTGTTTTAATTTTCATTTCTCTTATGGCTAACGATTGGAAAATTTTTCATATGTCTATTGACCATTCAGATATTCTACCCTTGTAAAACTTCTCGTCAGGTCCTTTGCCCACCTCCTCAGTGAGCAGTTTGTTTTTATTTTTTTGTAAGTTAGCAGTGTACTGTAGATTTTAGTCATAAGGCCTTTGTCTAATGTGTCATTGCTAAAGATGTTTTCCCAGTCCATAGGCTCTCTTCTTATTCTCCATGAATTTTTTTGATGTACACAGGTGTTTTAGCTTCAGTACATCCCACTTGACAATTTGTACCTCATCTGTATTTGTGTTCTTTCCTATTTCTGATAGCATATGTATTTCCTGTACCAAAGTTCTCAAGTTTGTCCCAATTTCCTTATTGATGGTCCTAAGAGTTTGGGGCTTTACCTAGAGGTTTGTGATAGATCATCTTTTTGACTAAAGTTTGACTGAATTCTTTTTTAGATATAATTTAATAATTAAAATGTAAAACTATGCATGGTCTTTGAAATGTTTTTTGTTTGATTTTGCTTTTTAATCATTTTATTGGGGGCTCGTACATCACTTTTCATAACACATAGATAAATATACTGTGCCAAGAACCTTTACATGCCTGCTGCCATTATCATCCTCCAAATATCCACTTTTCCACTCAGGCCCTTGATATCAGTTTCTCATCCTTTCCCCTCCGTCCTTGCCCCCTCCCCCACCAAACCTCAATACTTTATAAATTATTATTGTTCTGTTATATCTTAACACTGTCTGACATCTCTCTCTGCCCACTGCTCTGATGTCTGTCCTCCAGATAGGAGGTATGTGTAGATCCTTGTAGTCGGCTCCCTCTCTCTACCCCACCTTCTCTCCACCCATCCGGTAACTCCACTCTCACCACTGGCCCGGAGGGGTTCATTCATCTGTCCTGGTTTCCTTGTATTTCCAGTTCCCATCTCAACCAGTGTACCTTCTTCTCCAGTCCAGGTGCTTTGTGAGATAGAATTGGGACCATGATACTTGTGGGGAGGAAGACTTCAGGAACTAGAAGAAAGTTGGATGCTCCATCACTACCTCACTGTACCTTAGTGGCTGTCTCCTCCCCGCGACTCTCTTATAAGGGGGTGTCCAATTGCCCACAAGTGGGCCTTGGGTCCCCACCTTGCTCTCCCCCTCATTTGTAGTGATGTGACTCTTGTCCTTTGATGTTGATGCCTGCTCCTTTTGACCCCTTGTGATCACACAGGCTTGTGTGCATCTTTCATGTGGGCTTTGCTGCTTCTGCACTAGATGGCCACTTGTTCACCTCTAATTTTATATAAGAATCTGAGAGATAGTTTTGCTGAGTATATGGGTTGGTTGGCCAACTTTTTTGTTTCAGAATTGGACAGTTGATATTGTGTGGTCCTCTTGTTATATGATGTCTGCCAAGAACTCAAAGCTTAATCTTATTGGTTTTCCATTGTGGAAAATTTTAAAAGTTTCTTTCAAGACTTCCTTCTTTCATTGGATTTTGGAAACTTTGAAGATAGCATATATTAACATTTGAGAAAGGGTTGGTCTATCCTGTTTGGAATTTGTTAACCTTAATGAATGTATTATAACACTTTATCTTGTGTTGTGTGAAAGGAGAGAAGGTTAGCCCTCCCCTTGACAAGGATGGATGACTCCATTCTATAAGATTAGAAGGCTTACGTCTCCAACTCCTGAAATTATTGTAGAACCCTTCTATGAAGTATTGCATTCATCGCTCTTTCCTCTCTTGTTAGCTGTGCTTCTGACAGAGGTTTTAGGTACTGAGTAAGGGAAGGATTTCTGAAATCATCGTGCCAAGAGTTAAACCTTCCTTTTCTCCTTATTACAGCATGACCTTAACAATATTACTAAACTTCCTCCAATGTTCAATATTCCTCATTTATGAAATGAGGTTAACATAGTTCTTATTTCAAAAGGTTATAAAAAAGCAAGCCAAATTTGTTCTGGTCAGTTTGGTTCCCACTCATCGTAACCCTGGAGGACAGCCTAGAAGTTTCTCTAGAGGGTTTACAATGGTAAATTCTCTCTTCTTGCCCTCTCTCCTCAGAGCAGCTGGCCGGCTACAACCAGTGACCTTTTACTTAGTAGCTGAGAACTCAAGGATTGTGCCACTAGGGTTCTCCAGAGGACTATAGGGAATGATTAAAGGAAGTAAGTCATCTGTAACACTAAGTATCCTGGTGCTCCACACCACCAAAAATGATTTGATAATTACCAGATGTTATTCCTACTACTATAGTTGTATTTTTATTTAACTCTGAGCTCTATAGGTAACTATGAGCTCCAAGTAGGAATCCTAGTGTTGTGGAGAATGACAAGTTGGGGTTCCAATGATAAGGTAAATAGAGAACTGCCAACTGGAAGAAAGATAAAAGGCTTCTATTGAGTTAAGATATGCAGTTTCACTGGGGTAGTTTAACTTTCTTCTACAAGTTCACCAAGAATCAGAATTGACTTGAAGGTAGTTACTTTAGAGTTTTACAGTTATTTTTTATTTTATTTTTAGAGTCTTATGAGAGCAATGCTATATTTCTTTTCACTTCGTACACCCAATAATCTACATAGTATCTGTGGCAGTCATGTACTTATGTTAATTTTATGATTGAAATGTAGGGGTGGAGTCTGGCCTGTTAATCTGGAGATAGCCATTGAATAGCCGATGAGGCCTCTGTGTGGGCATGGCTTTCACCTGAGACTCCTGGGAAATCTCACGATATTTCCCTCGTGAAGATGAGAAGCTATCTTCCCCAGTTGTTGGGAGTTAGTTTCAGAGATGATTAATCCCAGGCAACACAGAATGGCGGCATCTGGGAGGCTGGAGTAGCCGGTGGAGAAACCACATGGCTTTACCCTGATGGAGTCGGCCGGACCTCTGAGGCTGGGACAGCCACATGGAGGCCTCTTCCAGCGATGAGTTGCTTCTGCCACCATGGGATGCTGTTGATGGACCCTGAGCCCTAAAGTGAGGAGACATGGGGAGACCCCTGATAGTGCCGGGACTCTGTACCCACTGACCTGTGACTTCGTGAGTCAGAAGGAGACTTTATGGACCGATTTCAGGCATATGGTTTAATATCTGACTTGTGACTTTGAGCTGGACTGGGCTGGGATTTTTTTCTCAATGTCCTGTTCCCCTTGAATATAAACCCATTCCTTATATCCATATGCATGGCTTTGAAATTTGTTCCTCTAGTATACCTGGACTAACACAGTATCTAATACATACTTGTTTAGCTGAACTATGCTTATGGCCTACAGATGTAAATATAATGGATAGATGTTCCTCTTTGTTCTGATCTTATTGAATGAGAGTGAATATAAGGAAGAAAAAACATGTTTGGCTTATGAACCACAAATGCTGATGGATTTCTAAACTAAAAATAAAATGCTTCCCTCTTGTAAGGAGTAATAATTGTTTTATAGCTTCAAAGTGAGAAATGAAATTTGATCAAAATCTGGGCAAGGACACCTGCATATATGCTCTTTTTCTTTAGCATAGCATTTTTGGTTTTAAAAGCCACATGTAATGAAAGATATGAACCAGGAAGAGAAAGGAAAACTTGGAATTTACTGACTTACGTTCACCCTATTATTATGCTGAGGGAAAGTTCCAGTTGTCTGTGTAGGAAAGCAATTTCCTCCTCCCACTTAGAAAAGAAAACTTGGGTGGCTCTTAAACTATGGCTAAATGCCAACCTTTCCCCATTATATAAAAGAAGTTTTAAGAAGGTTTCTGAAGAGAAAGCCAGTATACATACAGGATTATAGTAAGAGTTACAAGCTCAATGAAGGACCCCTTAACTGACAAGAAATTCTTTGCAAAGTAAAGTTTTATCTGGACTACTCTATGTTTGACCCAGCACAGACCTTGCCAGAAGTGAAATGTTTATTTTTTGAAACTATTCAAGAAGTATCACAAAAGGGCTTTACATCTCAAATAGGCCTTTTGTCCTCCCTTTAGAGTTGTCAGTCCAGAACTCAGCTGATACAGAGATTCCACCAGACAGGGTGGGGCCTCCTACTACAACATGACATCATTCTGTATACACAGAGCCAAGGAAGGATCTACACAGAGGATGCCTCCATGAATAGACTTCTAGAGAATGTTTTAGTGACTCAACCACCAATGATCCTACTCTTGCTTGAGAAAATATTTTATAAGGTATACATCATGCTCTTAGGAAAGTTAGATGTATCGAGTCTTTGAGCTTCACAAGATATTCCAACCCCTTTGTTTTGTGACTTATCCAAGATGTAGTTGGTAGAAGAACTGAAACTAAAAGTTCTAATGTGAAAGGTCGACTCATTTTATGTAAAAATAATGACTTTTTAAGGTGCATCTCTTATTTTCATTCTGTAGCATAATTAAGAAGCAATTTTCAAGCATTTTTTTTTTCTGGCAGAAAGTCCATTGACTTTATGTTTGTGTTTCCAATGTCAATATATCTATCACTTTTAAAAAATATGTTTTGGAAAATGCATACATTTTCTGTTATCTGGTGAGAAAAAAAAATTTACTACCTCTAAGTTTGCAAACAACACCAACTAAACCAAAGTGAAGCTAGTTCCATTCCTTATTATAATGTCAGATTACTCATTTGGGGAATGTAGTTTAATATCTTCTATATTATAAAGTAAACTAGGCCCCAGTGGCAAATGAGGAGCCCAGATTATGCACTGGGTAGCTAACCAGAAGATCAGCAGTTCAAAACCACCAGCTCCTCTTGGGAGAAAGGTGAAGTTTTCTACTCTCAAAAAGAGCTACAGTTCTGGAAACACAGGGCTATGCTACCTAGTCCTTTAGGGTTGCTGTGAGATTCAACTCAAATGCAGTAGATGTGAGACATTAAATATATATATATATATATATATATTCTAGACATACCCAGAAATGATCAAAGTTGTTAAGTATTTCATTCTGCTTGGAGTCACAGTCAATGCTCATGGAAGCAGAAGTTAAGATATCAAGGGACATGTTACATTAGACAAATATACTGAATCTGACCTTTTTAAAGTATTCAAGAGCAAGGATGACAATTTGAAGAGTAAGTTGCACCTACCTGCTTCAAATAATAGTATTTTCAATCATTTCCTATACATGTAAACATTGAACCATGAATAAGATAGACAAAAGAAAAATCAATGTAATTGTATTACGATGTTGTTGAATCATGAAAATACTATAGACTCATGAACATACTATAGACTGCCAAAAAAAAACGAATCTTTCTGGGAAGTATATCCATCATGCTCATTAGAAGTAAGTGTGGCAAGACTTTATCTTACGTATTTTGGACACATTATCAGGTGAAACCAGTCCCTGAAATGGATATCATGTTTAGAAAAGTGCAGGGGAGGTTAAAAAAAAAAAAGAAAGGAAGGAAGAAAGGAGGCTGAGCCCCAGTGACATAGTGGTTGTGTGCAGGATTGCAGCCCACTGGTTTGGCAGTTCAAATCCAGCAGCAGCTCTCCAGGAGCAAGGCTGGGCCTCCTACTCCTACCAGGGCAGTGATGCGTCCCCCCGCAAAAAAAAAAAAAAAAAAAGAAGAAAGGAAGGAAGATACCCTAGAAAATGGATCGACACAGTGGCTTCAGCCATGGCGAGGGTAGCGTAGGCCCGGGTGGTGTTTCCTGTTGTGCACAGGGAGGCTATGATGAGGAACTGATGAGATGCCATCTCACAACAACGAAAAGATCCCCATATTTTGAAAACCACGTAGGCAACTGTCTCATTTTGTCGTAAATGAAAATTCTGCAATTAAATTTTAAAATTTCATTTTGCCATTCCATTCCTTTCCATTGATAAACCTGGTAAGCTAAATACAATTCCATTCCTCTTAAGCAGCTTGTCTGGAGGGAAAAGTTGAGGCTTCCCACCACCCCTCTCGGATGGACAGTCTTAGAAACCCACAGGGGTTTCTGTTCTATCGGGTCCTTGTGAGTCAGAACTGACTTGGTGGGAGTGAGAAAGACAGAGGCAGTGGTCAACTCTCAGTCGTTCAGTGAGCTACATTATTTCCTAGCGTTATCCACGTGGTGTCCTTATGTTCTTCATGAGATTGCCGTAGTATAGGGTTTTTGAATGTGGTAACAATTTCTTTTAGAGGAATACCAGACTAATCCCAGATGTTGGATATTAAAGTTATCTGAAATGCCCATCATTTCCCAGATGGAGACTAAGGATACTGCAAAGGAAAAGGGTGTGATCTGGTTCCCACCCCCTACTAAAGCCAGGCCTAATCCCACCTTAACCTGTCTCTAATAGAGTAGAGAATGCCTTCCAAAATTGGATTATAGCCACCGGTGTAGAGTCCAGTATTAGAAGATATTACATTGGGAATTCTGGAAGGAAGCATCATATTAATTGACTACAATCCAGTGACGTTCACAATTCTTTCTCTTCTTTAGCAATCACTGTGTCTGAAATTACTACCTTTCTCTTGGAACTCTCTAGGGCTCACCATGTCTGAACAGCATCTGACTACTAGTGGCTAAGAGACAACAAAATCTCATCAGATGAAATTTCCAGGGAATAAATTCCCTTTTTGGTACATAGCTATTATCAAACAAGTCCCCTGGGAATAGTATTGAAATGCAGGCTATTTCATCCCCTAGGGTAACAATCATAGGTTTTGGAGAATACAACTCAAGTTCAAAGCTGGGTCTGCCAATTAATAGCTGGGTCACTTTTAGCAAGCTAAGAAAACTTGCTGAGCCACAGTTTGCTCATTTATTGAGAAGAAAAGCATATCTATCTTTTAAGGGTATGTGAGTGTTTATATTAAAAAAAATATGAACTTCCTAAACATAATGTCTAAAACACAATATTTGGAGGTGGGGGGCATCGCTACCCAGTGCTGCTCCAGAGAGCTGCCACTGGATTTGAACCACCAAGCCCACGGGCCACAGTCCTGCACTCAACCGACTTATACCACCAGGGCTCAGCCCCTAAAACACAGTATTAAGAAGAACTAGGTACTCATTAAACAAGATGATCTCATCTTCTTGCTCTTGAAGAACTTACAAATCTTACATTTCAAATGACCAGATTTAATTTTGATTGTTAGGTAGCCATATTTTCAGTATTGCTTTCTAGTATTGTTTTTTTTTTTTAAACACACAACTTTTTGTATGTAACTTGTAGTTATCTGCTTATCACATTTCTGGCAAGTCCTCAGTATGGTAAGATTTTTCCACTAAAACTGTTCCCTCTGCAGAAGAGCAGAACCTCTCATTATGGACTATTCCCTCAGCCGCATAGCCGGAGATTGCAGAGCTCCTTCAGAACATGCGTTAACCCTGCTGCATCTCTGTAGGCCAGCTTCCTTTCTGTTATACTGCCGGACTGAGGGTGAAGTGCATTGTCACAGAGCAAATCAATGGCAGATCTGGATGTGGGAGCCAGCAAACTGGATTACCAGTGCTTTGTGACACGGGAAGAATACTTGTATTGACTGGTTTTCTCCTCGGTGGGGCTTGAACAATACCTTAGTGAGGATCTGACCGAAGAGACAGGAGCACCTTCCTGTGCTGTGATGCGATATATCTGCACGCTCGCAGACAGTGCCACAGTGACCGTAACTGGGGAGGAGAGAAGGCTGGCACACACCTAAGCGCAAGGCAACCCAATTAACAATTACACTTTCTTCGGAGTTTCTGTCAGCAGTAGTGCCTGGTCCGTATTGTCTAGCAGTAGACTATTTATGGTATGGGATGCTTGGTTGAAAATGAGCTCTCTATTATTTATTCCATTTAACTTAGCTTCATTAGATGATTTAAATCTACCTGTTTTCCCCAGATCATTAATACGGGTAATCCGGCTTCAGGTTCCGTGTCTTCCTGTGCCAAGTACACAGTGGTTTCCTTTTATCCCCCTCATGGATGCTGAACACAGCAGAAAATAGGTCATCTTATTAGTAAATGCTTTTGTGTACTCTGTAATAAAATTTCATGCCAGATCTCAGAGTTCATGTCCCGTAGAAATCACTTTTTGAAACGACAAATTGGTGTTTTGATAGTTGTGATTTAAAAACATAAAATTTGAATTGAGAGAAATTCTAGGAAATATCGCTGTACTATATACAACATGTAGACATTACAAATTGCAGTGCAATATATATAACTCCAGGGGAGCAAGTGGAGGTTTTCTCTTCCTATGAAACATTACAGTTTCTCATGGGGGGGAGGGAGGAAAGGGAAATATGGGGAGCTGGAACTGGGGGCTTAGGTGGAGAGAGGAAGTTTTGAGAGTGATGACGGCAACAAGTGTGCAAATGAGGCCTGTATACAATTGATGTGTGTATGGATCGTGAGGGGAGGTGTATGAGTACCCAATAAAATGATTCATTAAAAAAGGGAGGAAGGGCGGCAGGAGGAGCTTATACCAAGGGTTCAAGTGGAAAATGTTTGGAAATGAATGTGGCAACATGTGTGCAAATGTGCTTGATACAGATGATGTATTGAATGTTATAATAGCTGTAAGAGCCCCAAATAAAATTATTTTTAAAAACACATTACAGTTTCAGAAACCCACAGGATTAGTTCTTTCCTGTCCTATAAATTCACTGAGTTTGAATTTACTCTATGGCATTAATTTATAGCATCTTAAAAGTTTTTTTCTTGGGCTGAGGCCCAGTGGCGTAGTGGTTGTGCGCGGGACTGCAGCCCACTGGGACGGAGGTTCAATTCCAGCAGTGGGGCTGGGCCTCCTACTCCCACCAGCGGAGAGCAGTGATGCCAACCCCCCCCAAAAAAAAGTTTTTTTCTTAAAAGTTATATATGTACATATATACACATGTCCATCTATAAAACCAGCTGATGGTGAATCTTGAATTAAAGCAAAATTTGATGCTATGATGTAGATTGTTTATGAAATTATCCTAACGGTAAGGATTTACATACAACTTGCTTGGCTTGGTAAGCTTGGACTTTGTAGTGATTAAAAATATTTTTTCTCCAGGTACATGCCACAAAAAAACTAAATTCACTTCTGTCAAGCTGATTCCAACTCACAGGTTTCTGATACTTTAAATGCTTATGGGATCCGACAGCTGCATCCTTGTCTCTTGGAGCAACTGTTAAGTTTGCAGTTAGCAGCCTAACTTGTAATCCACAGATTCACAAGGGCTCTGTACATATATGTCCAGTCATTTTTATATGTGTATTTTAAAAGGGAAGGGATGAGATCAAGGATTATATTATCTTATCATTACTTATTATCAGAAAACATCAGCTGAATGAGCACCTTTTCTGTTTACAAAACTCTCCAACACGCTAATGTGTTGTCTTTACAGTTGGAATCAAAATACTACAGTTCATGCTGAGGGGTTGCCAGATACTGAGCTTATTGGTATTAGGTGCCCTCGATTCCAATGCAGAGCGAGCCTGTTCTGCACAACAGAATGAAACACCACCTGGTCTTGCACCACCCTCAAAATCATTCTTGTGTTAGTCCAGATAGACTAGAGGAACAAATTTCAAAGCCACGCATATGGATATAAGGAATGGGTTTATATTCAAGGGGAACAGGACATTGAGAAAACATCCCAGCCCAGTCCAGCTCAAAATCACAAGTCAGATATTAAACCATATGCCTGAAATCGGTCCATAAACTCTCCTTCTGACTCACGAAGTCACAGGTCAGTGGGTACAGAGTCCCAGCATCAACAGGGGTCTCCCCATGTCTCCTCACTTCCAGGGCTCAGGGTCCATCAACAGCATCCCATGGTGGCAGAAGCAACTCATCACTGGAAGAGGCCTCCATGTGGCTGTCCCAGACTCAGAGGTCTGGCTCCATCAGGGCAAAGCCGTGTGGTTTCTCCACCGGCTACTCCAGCCTCCCAGATGCCGCCATTCTGTATTGTGTGTGATTAATTATCTCTGAAACTAACTCCCAACAACTGGGGAAGATAGCTTCTCATCTTCACGAGGGAAATATCGTGAGATTTCCCAGGAGTCTCAGGTGAAAGCCTCACCCACACAGAGACCTCATCGGCTACTCAATGGCTATCTCCAAATTAACAGGCCAGACTCCACCCCTACATTTCAATCATAAAATTAACATAAGCACATGGCTGCCACAGTTCTTATACTTGAACCCATGTCTGCAGTCACTGTGCCAGTCCATCTCTTTGAGGTCTTTCTTCTTTTTTGCTGTCTATGACCGAGCGTGACGTCTTTCCCCAGGAACCCATCTCCCCTGGTAGCATGTTTATGTAACACTTCTACTAAGGCAGATCAGTCTATTCCTTTGGCAGTCTCTGGTACATTCAACATTTTTTTTTGTCAACATCATAATTCAAATACATTGATTTGTCTTCCATCTTCCTTAATCAATTTATAACTTTCACATCCATGTGCTCTACAAACCAAATTCACTGTCAATGGGTTGATGCTGAATCATAGTGATCCTAAAGGAGAGGGAAGAACTGCCCATGTGAGTTTCCAAGACTCTCTCTGGGAGGAGAAATCCCCATTTTCCTCCTGCAGATTCACTGGTGCTTTAGAACTGCAGATCCCAAGGAGCACAGTATAACCACTCCACCACTAGGGCCCATATGCATATGAGGCAATTGAAAATAGCGTGGCTTATGTCAGGTGCGCCCCAGTGCACAGCTCTGATTTTCAACTTTTTAAAGAGGTCTTGCATCATTGGACCTCTTGACTGCTACTTCCGTGAACATTGACTGTGAGTCCAAGCAAGAAAAAAAATCCTTGACAACTTCAATTTCTTACTCTGTTATCACGCTAACAGGCCAGTTGTAAGGATTTTGTTTTTCTTAACAATGAGATGCAACGCATACTAAAGGCTACAAGTTCTTCAAGTCTTCCTCCCTTTCAACAAGTACGATGGTGTCACTTGCATCTCACAGGCTGTGATGAACCCTTCCTCCAATCTTGATGCTGAATACTTCAAACGATTCAGTTTGTCTCATGATTTGCTCAGCCCGAAGATTGAACAACTAGAGTGAGAGGCTACAACCGTGATGCCCACCTTTTACTGTTTTAAACCGTTTAGATTGCCTTGTTCCATTGAGATAACTGCCTTTTGATCCATATACTGGCTCCACATGAGCAGAGTAAAGTCTTCTGGAATTCCCATTCTTCTCAAAGTTATCTATAGTTTGTTATGACCCACATAGTCAAGTGCCTTTGCACTCTCGATTAAAAAAAAAACTACCAAACATTTTTCTGGTATTCTCTGCTTTCAGACACTATCCATCTCGTGTCAGCCACGATACCCCGTATTGTGGGTACTTTTTTGAATTCAGCCTGAACCTCTGGTGGCTCCTAGTAGCTATACTGCTGCAACTATTGTTGGGTGGTTTTTAGCAAAATTTGCTTGGATGTGATATTAAAGATGTTGTTCTATAATTTGCACACTCTGTAGGGTCACCTTTCAATGGAATGGGTACAAATATAGATATGTTTTAAGCAGTTGACCAGGTAAACTCTCTTCCAAATTTATTGATATAAACAGTCTTTCATCGGCTTGTTGAAACATTACAATTGGTATCTTGTCGATTCCTGGGGCCTTGCTTTTAGCTAATGCTTTCACTGCAGGTTAGACTTTTCCACAGCAATTCTGTGTATTCTTTCCATCTTCTTTTGATACTTAGTGTATCATTTTACCCATAGAATCTCTCAATATTGCAAGTTGAGATGACTTCATTTTTAATTCTTTCAGTTTTAGCTATGCTGAGCATGTTTTCTAACTCTAGAGCTCTGAATTTTCCATGATAATATTTACTTTCTCTTCTCAAGCTTCCCTTTGAAATTCTGTGGAGCTCTTTTGTTTTATAATTTCTCCCCTGTATCTAAGATCCTCTATGTTGAAGAGCAAGTTTCAGAATTTCTTCTGACTTTCACTTTGATCTTTTCTTGCTTTCCTTTCTTTTTAATAACCTTGTGCTTTCTTCCTGTGTGGAGTTTGGGATGTCATCACACAGCTCACCTGCTCTTCTGTAAGTGGTATTAAAATGGACCAAGTCTGTTCTTGAGATGTTCTCAAAATTCAGCTGGGATAGACTCAAAGCCCTATTTTGTCCCTGATGAACTTGTTTTAATTGTTGTCAGCTTCAAACTAAATTCATGAGCAATTGATGGTCTATTCCACTGTCAATCCCAGACCTGATTTTTAGCAGCTGGTACTGAGCTTCTCTGGCATCTCTTTCCACAGATATAGTCAATTTTATTTCTGTGTTTCTATCTTGAGAAACTCAAATTTATTGTGACCTTATGCGTTGTTCAATAAAAATATTTGCTATGAACAAATAATTGGTCTTGGAAAATAAATCTTCCTTGTCATCCCCAGCTATGTTTCTATCACTAAATCCATATTTTCCAACTACTGCTCCTTCCTCTTTTGGGGGGGGCATCACTGCCCTCTGGTGGTCGTGGGAGCTACCCAGCACTGCTCCTGAGAGCCGCCACTGGATTTGAACCGCAAGCCTGTGCCGCAGTCCCGCACTCAACCACTTACGCCACCGGGGCTCAGCCCCCTTCCTCTTTGTTTCCAACTTTTGATTTCCAATCACCAATAATTATCAATCATTTTGATGGCATGTTTGGTCAATTTCAGGCTGAAGACATTGGTAGAATTCTTCAATTTCTACTTCCCCAACTTTAATAATTGGTGCATAAATTTGAAAAATAGTTGTATTGAGTAGATTTCTTGTACCCAAATAAATATTTTCCTTTCAGAGACAGCACGGTACTTCAATATGATCTCAAAATGCCCTTTTTGATAATGAATGCAGTGCCATTCCTCTTGAATCTGTCCTCCCCAACATAGGAAACCATCTTTTTTATTCAAAAGGGTCACTATCAATCCACTTCAGCACACTAACCTCTAAACTATTGTTCCATTTCATTTTTGAACACTTCTTATTTTCCTAGATTCATACTTCATACATTTCAAGTTCCAATTATTATAGATGTTTGGCACTCTGTCTTCTCATTTGAGCTGTGCCCCATTAGCAAATGAAGGTCCTATATGCCTTACTCCTCTCGCCTTTGCTCCATTCATGTCACTGCCATCCACCTCAAGAAGTCAGTTCTTCTCTGCTGTTTTGAGTGTCTTCTGACCCGCCAGACTCACATCTCAGTATTAACTCTGTAAAGGTTCTGGAGTGCTTCATTAGGTTTCCAGTATCTGACAATGCTTCACTGTTCTCCACAGGCTTTTCAGTGGCTACTTTCTCTGAAGTGGACAGCCTCTTCCTTCTTTGCAGTCTGTTCTCAGTCTGAAAGCTCTACTGAAACCTGTTCACTTTGGGTGGTCCTGCTGGTATTTGAAATACCAGTGATGTAGCTTCTGGCAATACAGGAACATTCAAGACACCACAGTATAACAAACTGACAATTAGTGGAAGGTTATGAATTACTCATTCTAAATGTACAATCAATTTTAGTATATAGCATTGACATAAGAAATACTATATCTAAAATTACAATGAGTAATCCCTCATGATGAAAATCAGCATAGATGATGTGTTAGTCTGGGTAGACTAGAGAAACAAATTCATAAACACGCATATGTATATAAGGGAGAGGTTTATATACAAGAGAAATGTAACATTAAGAAAGCATCCCAGTCCAGTCCAAGTCTTTTTTTTGTGTGTGTGGGCATCACTGCTCTGGTGGGAGTGGGAGGCCCAGCCTTGCTCCTGGATAGCTGCTGCTGGATTTGAATTGCCAGTCCTGTGGGCCACAGTCCCACACACAACCACTGCGCCATCAGGGCTCAGCCCCAGTCCAAATCTTTATGTCCAATATTAGCCCATATGTCTGAAACCAATCCATAAGTCTTCTTCAGACTCACGAAGCACATGTAATGATGGCAGGACAATCACAGGGCAATGGGTGCAGAGTCTTGTGTATTCATGGGGATAGAAGCATCACAGTGTTGGCAGGGGCCTCTCTGTAGCTTCTCAAGCATCTCAGCACCAGCAGGAGTCTCTATGTGGCTTTTCTGATGTCAGAGATCTGGTTCCATCCAGGTAAACCCATGTGACTTCTCCTCTGACATGTGTTGCAGGGAGCCAAACTTCTGTCTTGTCAGCCGCAATGTCTCTCAAGGACTGAGTCTTGCACCTTGTCAGTAAAGCAGGGAAAAAATACCACGAGATTTCCCAGAATTCTCAGGAGAAAGCCATGCCCATACAGAGGTCTCACTGGCCATCTCCAGATTGACAGGGTAGACTTCACCTCAACATTCTTAATCAAATCAGCACCAAAGTATATGGCTGCCACAGATGATGACACTTTCCATGATCATTCAAAAATGACGGCTGAACTCAAAAGGGTCAAGTTGAATTTGCGCAACAGAATTTGAGCTTCATGTTTGATCTCAATTTAATGTCCTCAGACTGACATTCTATTGATAAGCAAACTAACTGAACAAAATATGGTATCTGGTAAAAAACAAGATTTTTTTTATAGGACTTTCCCCTGAGCCACCTGTTTCTAAGACTTTCCACTTGCCCTGGCCAGCCACAACCAGCCCAAGCCAATGAGTGAAGGGATTCTAGTAGCTGTCCTATCCTAAGATTTTACAAAATTAAACAAGTGAGGAGCCAAAAGAGAAGCTCTTTATTCTCAAGAGGGAATTTTCAAAAAGTTCATGAAAATCACAAATGAAATGAAAAGATAATGTATTTTGAAACTTCCTCATAAATATGCTGACTAACTTGGAAATTGCCTGTGACCATTTAAAAGTATGAGGATCATGTACGACTGGGCAATGTTTCAGTGTGCTGTACTTAAGGGTCATCAGAGGTGGGACCAAATCAACAGCACCTGACAATAACATCTATTTATTAACATTTCAGTAAATTGACTTACAATTCCTCTCTACATAATAAATATCTTTTCACATTGTCTTAGCATGCAGCTGACACCTTCAGAAATTTCATCATGTTTTGGTCTTTTTTGTTTGTTTGTTTGTTTTGTTTTGGCTAAGTTTGTGAAGTGTTCTTGCTCCAGTTTTTGATCAATGTTCTCAGTAGAATATCAACACAGGTGATATATCAAAAATTTGAGATGTTTATTTTTGCTCAAATACCTACCCATCAATCATATGCTTCTACTCGCAAACATGGCGGAAACGGTGCTAGGAAACGGTGATAGCTTTTGAATTAATCCTGGTTAAAAAAAAGTGACTCCTAAGGAATGGTGGTGAGGGAGATTATATTCTTCCTGCATTGTTCTGTTTAAGTCTCAGGACCACCCACTGGGAACTGGGGTGAGGACAGGAACTCTATTTGGAATTTAAAAAAAAAGAAAGAAAGAAAGGCGATTCCAGTGCACCTGTTGTGCAGCTGCAGGGGGAGAGAGCAGGGACCACGCCTGCCTGCCAGGAGCGCGCGCGAAGCAGTCTCTTCTCGCCCATAAAGTGTGACCGCATTGGGTTTAGTAATGCCATCTTGGTATTTTTCGGTAACAGAGTCTATCGTGCTGGCCATCTCTTTTAACTTGTGAGAAAGAACTTTAAAAAAAAATGGGAGATTTCTCAATGCAGGAAGACTTGATAAATTACCCACAGAATGAAAATTAAAGAAAAAGGAAAAGGAGAGAAGTGGAGAAAGGTGACTTTGGGGGACCATTTCACTGATGACAGAAAGTCCTTTTAGACAAAGCTGTCCTGGAGCTTCTTACTTCATAAAAACACAGCTTAAAGTAATATGTTTGGACACAGGCATTCCTTTCACATCAAGAATATTGCTGATTAGACCTTAAAAAGGCTTCACCCTTTCTTGCCTATAGATAGAGACTTTGATTCAAGGTGAAATATTTTCAATTGGGACATTATGCAGCAATAAACATGAATAAATTGCAAAATAACAAACATAGAAATGCTTTAGAATCATAAAGCTGAACAAAATAGCTAAGACTCAAAAGAACACTTTTCATATGGAGGTGTTTATATACTGTCCAGAAAAAGACTGTTCTAAAAAGGTGATCCAAAAAATGGTAGCAAAATCAAGGAAATAAGATAATTGTCATAAAAATTATAATAGTGGTTAAGTCAGGAGGAGAGAAAAGAGGGAGGTTGTGACTAAATGAACTCTAGGCAAAAGTGTACAAATCTTTTATGAGAAGACTAGGGTGTTTCCTTTAAGGGATGAGAGGAATCCTTGGGCAGTAGTTATGATTAACATTCCTCACAAAACCAAGATCACTTTCTTGTTCCCTAAGGTCTGGCCTAAAGTAGATGACACATTTTTATTTTGTAAGTGGCTAGCTACTTTAAATATCTTTACTGAGTTTGCTGTCATTTTCTTTGAAGTGTCTTGTCAAAAAAATGATGAATGAGTGTGTTTATTGATTTGTAAATTAATACTAATATGCTGGAGGCATTGTATTCATTAAGAACAAGTTAACACAAATATTCACTTGTCTTCATTAAATGCAGATTAGATTTTTAAATTTCAGTTGAAAAGACTTCAAATATTTAATAAAATCTTTTATGTTATCATAAATTGAGGCCTATCGTAAGAATAACCTTATCTCCAAGGAAGGACTTGTACACCCAGTTATTCTTAGAAACTGAGGTGGGTAGATTTCCTTTATTTGGTGCTATTTATACTTTTAAATTATTGCTCTTCCAATCACATGCACTGCTGTGCCCACTGCCATCAGATGGTTAATAAATAGTAATGTACATATTGATGTTTCATATCTTTATGGCTCGACTGTTGTGTGAAGATTCTGTGGGTTATAAGTAAGAGAAATCAAATTAAGCTAAGTTAAGTTCATTGAAAGACAGTTTTTAAAAATGTGTTCCATACTCACTGTAAAAATCCTGATTTCAAACAATGTAACTATTAACGATTTGGGATCTGAATTATTTCAGGTTCTGCACATCCACCCAAGCACATAGTTTTACTACCTGAAATCCTATCGAGATTGCTCTTTTACCTCTATGTTATAAGGTTTTCAGTGGCTAATTCCTCAGAAGTGGAAAGCGTGGACCTTTTTTATAGTCTACTCTTACACTGCAAGCACTGCTGCATCTGTTCACTTTGAGTGAACTTGATGGTATTTGAAATACAAGTGACATCACTTCCAGCATCCCAGCGACACACAAGTCATCACATACAACAAATTGACAGGAGCTTCAAAATAGGTGGAAGTAATCCACAGAGTGACGTTACCAAAAGAACTGGTCAATATCCAACCATTTCTAAGAACCAATGGTATTTAAGAAAGAAGGACAAGCAGTACCGAAGGGCATACTGTAAATAAGACTCCAGAAATTGAAGCCATGCCAATTGAAATGAGGTACTGGAAGTATTCCCTTGTCTATTCTAAGAAATTTAGAGTACAGCTATCTGGCCAACGTAATGGAAAAGATTCATATTTGTACCCATTCCACAGAAAGGTAATCCAACTGTGGGTAAATTATTTATTGGCATCATAAATAACACACGCAGTTAAATTTTTGCTGATGATCATCCAAGAGTGTTTGCAGCAGTACATTGACAGCAGCTCAAATGAACAAAAGCTGGACTCAGAAGTGGACATGTGACAAGGGACATTCTTGCTGATGTCAGATGGACCTTGGCTGAAAGCAGAGAATACTTGAAAGATATTCACTTGTGTTTTATTGACTCCAAAGGGATTTGACTGTGTGGGTCAAAACAAATTATGGATAACCTTGACAAAAATGGAAATTCCAGAACATGTCATTGTGCTCATGTGAAACCTGAACATGGATCAAGAGGCAATTGTGCGTTTGAACAAGGGAATCCAGTGTGATTAAAAATAAGAAAATGGGCCTGAGCCCCAGGGGCGTAGTGGTTGTGTGTGGGACTGCGGCCCACTGGGATGGAGGTTCGATTCCAGCTCCACGGAGCAAAGGCTGGGCCTCCTACTCCCACCACCTGAGGGCAGTGATGCCCCCCCCCCAAAAAAAAAAGAAAAGAAAATGTGTGTGTGTGTGTGTGTTGTAGCCTCTCACCATACCATTTCAATCCATGTGCTGAACAGATAATCCAAGAATCTAGATTATATGAAGAAGAATGCAGCACCAAGATTGGAGAAAAGTTGTTGTTCTCTTTTTCTTTTTAACAACCTGTGGTATACAGGTGACACAAACTTTCTTGCTGAAATTGAGAACTTTTATCACTTGCTGATGAAGATCAAGTATTGCAGCTTTCGACATGGGTTACAATTCAATGTATAAAATCACAAAGGCTAAATTGAATGAAGACTGACATTGTCAATGGTTTCGTCTTGCTTGAATCCACAACCAACGCTCATAAAAGCAACAGTCAAGAGACAAATGGTGCACTTCACTGGGTCGGTCTGCTACACAAGATCCCTTTCCAATAATGCAGAACAAGGAGGATACAATGAGGACTAAGACGTGCCTGACCAGCGTATTTTCAATTGCTTCATATGCATGTGAAAACTGGACATTCAATAAGGAAGACTGGGAGGAGAACCAATGCATTTGAACTATGGTGTTGGGGAAGAATATTGAAAGTACCATGAGTTGGCAAAGGAATTTTAAAAAATTGTCTCAGAAGTACATCAGAATGCTCCTTACAACTGAGGATGGAGACACTTTTTGTTCAGTATTTTGGACAAGCAATTAGGAGAATCTAGTGCCTGGAAACATCGTGCTTGATAAACTAGAAGGGCTGTGAGAAGAGGAGAATCTTCAAAGAGATGATTGACCCAGTGACTGCAACAATGAGTTCACAGATAACAAGTGTGAGGCAGGTGCGGGACTGGACAGTATTTCCTCCTGTTGTGCACAGGGCTGCTATGAGTTGAAATCTACTTCACAGCACTTAACATTAATCATAATAGTGATATGTTGTCTTGCAATGATTTAATTGTTCATTTAATGGACAATTTTCTCCATCTTAAAGAGTAGGTAGAGGTATACTTTATTTGGTAGTGGTTTTGTTACTTAGGGGATTAACAACAGAAACATGGGTGAAGGGAGACAGTGGATGGTGTCAGATGTGAAAAGAATAAAAATTTATATTAATATTATTAAATAATAATTATTATTATTATTTAATTATAGGGGAAGAAGGGGGAAAAGGAGGGAAAAGGAGGAGCTGATAACAAGTGCTTAGGTAGGAAGAAAATGTTGGTGGCTACATATGTACAAATATGCTTGGTGAAATTGATGTATGGATTGTCATAAGAGTTGTAAGAGCCCTCAATAAAATGACGTTTGAATAAGAATAAATAAAATAAAAGGATTGTTGTGTTAGTATGGGTAGACTAGAGAAACAAATTCATAAACACACATATGTATATAAGGGAGAGGTTTATAGTACAAGAGGAACAGAACATTGAGAAAGCATTACAACCCAGTCCAGTTCAAATTCTTAAGTCCGATATTAGCCCATACGCCCTATACCAATCCATAAGTCCTCTTCAGACTCACAAAGCACATGTAATGATACCAGGACAATCACAGGCCAGTGAGTGCAGTGTCTTGTGTATCCAGTGTTGGTAGAAGCATCTCAGTGGTGGCAGGGATCTCCCCTTGAAACCTTCAGTTTTCAAGGCTCAGGGTCTATCAGCATGTTGCCATGTGTCTTGTCAGCTCCAATGTCCCCCAGACAGTGAATCTTGTATCTTATCAGTTAAGTGTCTCCAGGGGACTGAGGTGGGAGCCTTTTACCTCCAAGGTGGAAATACAGCAGAATTTCCCAGAATTCTCAGAAGAAAGGCATGTCAACCCAGAGATCTCATTGGCTATCTCCAGATTGATAGGCTAGACTGCACCCCATACACACTTAATCCTCAAACTGACACCAGGTTAGGTGACTGACACAACTGCGAACTGCCAAAAGAATCAACACATGCATCTTGGAAGAAATACAGCAAAATGTATCTTAAAAGCTGAATGGTGACAATTCATGTCAGGAGAGGTCAGTTCCTGCAGAAGGGCATCACCCTGGATTGGGAAAAAAGGGGAAGACTCTCAAGATGATAGATAGACAGAATGGCTGCAACAACAGGCTCAACCATAACAATTGTTATGGTGCAAGACGGTGCAAGACCCGACAATGTTTTGTTTTGTTGATTCCTAAAAAAACAGGCTAGACAACAGCAACCTCCAACTCACTCATTTCCTGACTCTAGATTTGTTTTAGTCAAACATTTCTAAACTAGGCAGCAAATGTGCATACAACTTAACTCCCCTTCTTAGAGCGATTCCCTTTTCTACATAATGTCCAAAGTCCATAGTGTGACACAGTATTACAAAGCACACATGACACTTCAGGAATTGGTTCCTACACCTGGTCTCTTTCTCCTTATGTCTCATTAGTCTTTCTCTCTGTTCCCGTGTAGGTAAATTGAGTTCTAAAAGTAGTAATTTTCTAACTTGACTACACATAAAGACTGTTAAAATAATTTTGCTGCAAAATCATAACATTGCGAGCCCACCTTCCTGATATAATCGCTGACGATAAATGTGTGCATAAGCAAATGTGGTGAAGTAAGCTGATGGTGTCTGGCTAACAAAAGATATAGCATCTCAGGTCTTAAAGGCTTGAAAGCAAGCAAACGGCCATCTAGCTCAGAAGCAACTAAGCCCACATGAAAGAAGCACACCAGTCTGTGGGCCACAGGGTCTCGAAGGAATCAGGTATCAGGCATCAAAGAGCTAAAAATTATATCATTATAAATGAGGGGTCGTACAGATTGGGAACCCAAAGCCCATCAGTAGGTGAAGCAACATCCCCTTACAGGGGTTGCAGGGAGAAGACGAGTCAGTCAATGTACAGTATAGCAATAATGAAATATGCAACTTTCCTCTAGTTCAAAAATGCTCCCTCCCACCCACTATCATGACCCCAATTTTACCTTACAAATCCAGTCAGACCACGGGATGTGCATGGAGAATTCAGGACAGATGAACCCTCTAGCACCAGTGGTGAGAGTGTTGATACCGAGAGGGTGGAGGGAAGGTGGAATAGAAAGGGAGAACCAATTGCAGGGATATGCATGAAACCTCCTCCCTGGGGGTAGGGATACATTGAATAGTGTGGGTGAAGTGGGTGAAAGGATACATTGAATAGTGTATAATATAGCAAAATAATAATAATTTGTAAATTATTAAGAGTTCATGAGGTCCTACTCCCACCACCAGGGCAGTGATACCTAAAAAAAATAAATAAAATAAATAAATTTAAAAAAAGAGTTCATGAGGGAGAGGGTGGGAGAAGGGAGGGGAAATATGGGGAGCTGATAACAAGGGCCTAAGTAGAAGGAAGATGTTTCAAAAATTATGATGGCAACAAATGTGCATACAATTGATGTATATATTGATATATTGATCGTGATAAGAGTTGTGTGAGCCCTTAATAAAGTGATTTTTAAAAACTACTAGTGTTGCTGCCCAGGTTACTCCAGGCCAATTAAATTAGAACCTTAGGGAGAAGGCATGGGCATCAATACACACATTAAGTTTTGTTTAGCAGAAAAGGTTTGATTTCACAGTCTTCCAGGCGAGACAGATGTGGCAATCTGCTTCCAGAAGGGTTAAATCTTGGAAACCCTGTAGCTCATTTAACTTTTCTACGGCGTTGTTATGAGTGTGAGCTGACTTGATGGCAATGGGTTTGGTGCGGTCAGGATTTTTGCTAAGCGTTTTAATTAATTATTCAATTTACATTTCTGAAAAATCTTTTTGAAATATTCAATTGCAATATTACTGATGGGAAAACTGAAGCTTAAAAAATTTTTCCAAGTATAAGTTTATACTAAGGTTAAAGTAAAGGTACTGTTATAGATGAATTGTATTCTTCTCCCACCCAAAGTGCGTGTTGTGAACCCTCATCTTTTAGTGCAAAATTTTAAGCTGTTTTCTGGTTGGTTTTTGTTGTTGTTGTTGTTGTTTTCAAATCCATTTTATTGGGAGCTAATACAGATATCACCTTATTCCATAGTCCAATCACATCAAGCATTATTGTACAGCTGCTACCACAAACATTTTCTTCCTTCTTGAACTTCTTGATATCAGTTCCCTTTTACCTCCCCTCCCACCAATGTACACCCCCTCCCCAGGAACCTTTATTCTACTTGCCTCTTGGGCTCATCAATCCTGGGTTTCTTATGCTGAAAAACAGAAAAACATACAACCAAAATTCAAGAGAGCCACCCATGATGACAAAATATATCAGAGATAAACCCCAGTATGAAAACACACAAATGTTGAAAAACTGAGCTGGTCCAACAGGTCTCAGAGGTGGGATCAGGTGACAAACTTTTAACCATACAAGTCGGATTTATCATTTTGGTCTTTTATAGTCATGTCCTCAAAACTGTCTATTTAGTCACCCATTTATTCTCATCCCTTCATTATAGATAAAGAAAAATCACCAGAGGCTTATTTCTGTGTAGATTTCACCAGGTGTCTCAGGCTTTCACTGTTATCCATGGCCTTCTGCCAACCAGAATAAAATTTTATTGTGTTTTCAGTGAAAGTTTACACAACAGATTAAGTTTTTCATTTAACAATTTCTATGCAGCATTGGCTACATTTCTTCTCAATCCAAAAGAAAGCAGAGAGTAATAATAATAGGACAAATTAATAATGAGTTAAAAGAGAAAATAAATAAGGTGTTAAATTTTAACATAACGGCATCTACACTAGTTCAATTTTGATATATTCTATATGATTATGGTCTGTGTATTTAATGGATGCTTATTCCACTCGAGGTTCTCTACACATAGATTTGGAGTTTTCACTGTCATCCATCGTCTTCTGCAAGCCACGTGCTCAGGATTTAGGCTCTAATACTTTTACCTCCTCTAATCTTGGCTTTTGTTATTTGCAATCCATGGATCACATAGACTGATGTGTTTCTTCCCTGTAGGCTTAGTTGTCACCTCACTTAGATGGCTGCCTGTTTTAGAACAAGCTTCTGAGACCTAAAACGCTCATCTATCTTTCTGATAGGCACATCCTGATTTCTTTGTCACACTTACCTATAGCACCCTTATTTTCAGTGATCCCTTCACAAAGGTGAGTATTGAGTAGGGCTTTATCATAAGAATTATTGTTCTTAGATTAGAGTTTATGGTTCAGTGTGAGCTCAAGCTCCACATTTATATCATATATATATGTATATTAGTGGCAGCATTGTCAGTTTTTTGAGGGATATTATAAGTGATCTCCATGGATCCTTTAGTATTTCCAGTAACAGTATTGTCAAACTAGTCACTGGTATAGAATTCAGAATATTGTTGACATGGGGTTGGATTTGGTAAGTGATATTAAGGTGGGATAGGTGTAGGGTATATTTTGAGCCCATATAATTTGAGCTATAAAATAAATTAAATAAGAAAGCCAGCAGCTAAATTGGGAGAGGATTGAAATTTGAACCATATAGAGCTCTCCAGGAAACAGAAGCCAAAGAGGCAAATACTTCCCTGAGAGCTGACGGAAGACAAAGTTTGCCCTGGGAACGGTCACCCTGCATTCAAACACAAAAACAGTGAGAAAATGAATTTCTGTTTGTGAAAGCTATTCACTTGTGCTATTTCTGTTACAGCAACACTATGTAGCTAAGACATACTAATATGAATTGTTTCAAATACAGATTAGACACCAGATTTTAATACCAGAATATTGCAAATGACAAGCTGTGAAATCCACTAAACAAAGAGTATTTATCTGGGTTGACAAGAGAAACAAACCCAGGGAGAGTCATACATATGTAATAGTGAGCTTTATATCAAGAGTAATTTTCTATTGAGAAAACACCCAGCCCTGTCCAGATCAGGTTCATAAGTCCAATAGTGGCCCAGATATTCAATACCAGTCTGTAAATTCCTCTCGGACTCACACAGCACATGCAATGACACTGAATGCAGGAAGAGCACAGGCCTGTGGGTAGAAAGTCTTGTGAAGCCAGTGACAGTGGAAGCATCTCAGCGCTGGCAAACGTCTCCACTTGGCTCCTCCAGCTCCGGGGCTCTAGTTCCATCAGCGTAGCTTCCCGTGTCTTGTCAGCAGGAAGAGGAAGCAGACAGTGTGAGTCTGGCCTCCAGTGAGCTATTTATCTCCATATGAGGTCATATGAGGTCATCTAGCTGCAACTAGATTTACAGGCTAAATTCCACCCCTTCACTCTTTTTTTTTCTTTTTGTAAATTTTATTAGGAGCTCTTACAAATATTATTACAATCCATAGTTTCATTAGATCAAGCACAATTGTACAATTACTGTCATAGTTTTCAATACATTTTCTTTCTTGAATTCTTTGATATTAGCTTCCCTTTATCCTTTTCCTCTCCCACCCTACCACCCTCATGGACCTTACCTTCTTTTTTTTTTTTTTAGAATCATTTTATTAGGGGCTCATACAACTCTAATCACAATTAATATATCAATCGAATCAGGCATGTTTGTACATATGTTGCCTTCATTCTTTTCTAGACATTTACTATTTACTTTTTTAATTTTTAAATCATTTTATTGGGGGCCCATACATCGTTTTTCACAATATATAAATAAGCATACTGTGTCAAGCACCCTCACATGTCCACTTCTATTATTGTTCTCAATCGTCCGCCTTTTCCCTTAAGCTCCTAGTATCGGTTTTTCCATTCCTTCCCCTCTTCCCCTGGTCTCTCCTCTCCACCAACCCTCAATACTTTATACTTTGTAATTGTTCTGTCATATATTGCACTGCCTGACCTCTCCCCCAACCCACTCCTTTGATACCCGTCCTTCAAATAGGAGCTTGTATATATATCCTTGCTGTTGATTCCGTCTCTCTACCCCACCTTCTCTCCATCCAATTTAACCATTGGCCCAAAGGGGCCCAT
This sequence comes from Nesogale talazaci, assembly GCA_004026705.1. Classification (NCBI taxonomy): domain Eukaryota; kingdom Metazoa; phylum Chordata; class Mammalia; order Afrosoricida; family Tenrecidae; genus Nesogale; species Nesogale talazaci. The sequence continues at coordinate 130,863 of PVJH01002760.1, forward strand.
CCATCCTGGTCTTCCCATATCTCCAGCTACCCTCTATGCTAGTGTGACTTCTCCAGTCCATCTGGATTTGCAAGGTAGAGTTGGGACTATGATGGTTGGGGGGCGGGGAGGAAGGCTTCAGGAACTAGAGGAAACTTGTATGCATCATCACTGCCCGGCTGACCCTTGACTGGTCTGTCTCCTCCCCGTGATTACCCCCCTTCACTCTTAATAGCCTCATGTTGCCACCAGTTTTTGTAACTACCGCATAAATAAACTCTTTTTAAAGGAATGCTTTCAAACATTTCTGATGTTAATATGGAGTATTGTAGAGACTACTATAGTACAGCAAAGTAAAATATTTGATTGGAATGATTAAAACATTATTTTTATCTCCCTTTTGGCACACTCTGAGTTTGCTCTGGTTTTTAATATTTTGTCTTCTTTCAAAATGGGCTTTATTTTGTTGTATTTGATTATTGTTGGAAGTCTTCTTGTTTCTTTGTTAGGCATTTTTCTGTTTTTTTAGTATAGGGAAACCAGGATGGATGAATCTATACAGATGATAACTAAGTTATGATTTCCAGAAAGCATACAGCAAGGGAGATTGGGGGGTAATGGGGAGTTAATAACAGTGAGCATGAGAAGTAAGAACAAGTTTTAAAAATGATGTGATAGAGGTTATAAAACCCTTTTTTTATATGCTTAAACTGTTGAATTGCATGATGTCTGGATTGTGTCCTAATGAAGTGGTTTAAAAAATTATGATGCTTATAGGAAAAAAAATCCCCCAGAAGCACATCAGGAGGATAATAAATAAAAATATGGGGGATATTGATAGTACAAAAATTAGTGATTTTGTATCATACGCAAAAGTTTTCAATAAGCCCAGAGTGATTCAAATAAGACAAAATGCAAACTAATCTATTTTGTTTTAAATAGGATATTAGTACTTTATTATCCTCAGGGATGGATGACCCAATAAGCTACATAAGCAAGAGCTTGCTTGTGCATACTGATAACCTGTAATGAACAATTATGCTTAGGCATTTACCTTGATTATTGGGTAATCTTATACTGATACCCTAATGTAAACTTAAAAGGTGGATTGCAAAAGCGATAATTAGAAACAAAAACTTAATCAGGATTTGTTTGTTTGAATGCTGCAGTAATTTTGATATCTGCCACATGGTTCATAGACATAAAGGTTTTAGAACCAGAACATATGCCACACCCTTTTAATTCACTGCTCTTTCCTCTCTTTACCAGCCCTCACCTCTTCCTTAAACTCTCACAGTCTTTTTCTATTTTTCCAGCTAGCAGAGTATGTTCAATTCCTGTCTAACTGCCATAAATAATCAGCAAGATAGGACCTGTGCAACACAGATGCCACACCTCAGTTGTGTTGTGAGCAACCACAGAAGTAGTGGTAACGTAAACATTTACACACTTCTTGTTACAACCCCCCTTGTTCAGGTATTTCATAATAGGTAATTCTTTAAAAGTCCAATAGGTGAAATACCTGAATGCTTTTCCATGGTTGATACTTGGCCTCACATTCACCTTATCCTAAAACAAATTGCCAGCTATCAATTGAAGCATTAACTGGCTCAAACGCTTGACTCTGCATACCTAGAATGGGTGTTCACAGCAGCTTAGAATTATTTCTTCAAGTTAAGGGGGAGAAAATCAGGAAACAACACGAAACCATTTTTCTCCCCTATTAAGAATGGTGGTGCATCAGAAACAAAAGGCTTCATTAACTGTCAACCATGTCAACGCAGAGAATTGGTCCCTGCTACTACCCAAGCTACAAAAAAGCTCATCAGTGACATGATTTCGGGAGATAAGATCGTAGAAAAGCAACATCTGGTTTTCTTTCACCCTCATGTTGGTATGAAAGGGAAAATACAGCAAGAACAGGATCCTAGTAAATAGATAGATGGGGGGAAAGCTTCTATTCTGTTTGTTTGTCATTGTCTTTGGCTAGCCCTCTATTAAATGTTAGTTCCTCTTCTCCTGGGTAGTCTTGTGATTCTTCTGAGCTGCAAACCAATTTTTCATTCCCATTCTTCACAAAGAAAATGTGAGGTTATTTAGCATGCAGGGAAGAGTTTCTAGAGTTGGAGAGTTGAACAACGACTTTGTATCTGAGTCACCAATATTCCTGCCCACCCCCACCAGAACTTAATGAAGGCAAAAGAACAAAGTTAAATCATTAGTCAGACAATATAGAGCAATGGTATTGAATAATTTAAGAGTCAATAAATTGAAAGTTAGGAAGAAAATTAATCTGTTCAAATGCACAGGGATTTGGGGTCAATCAAGAATGGGTGGCTCCAAGTTGCTCCTGAATTCCATTCAAGTACATTGTCTTACATATCTATTCACCTAGGCAATTAGTCTTGTTTGAGATGGCTAGAGATAGATATCTTAAAACCAGGGGTGATAACACTGTCAAGGAGAAGCATAAGGATAAGTTTCCATTTTCTCTGATGGTTCCTAAATCTCACTGACACCAGATTTTTAAATGTATGTGTGTGTATATACACACACACACATATATATAATGTTTACATATATATGTGTGTGTGTCACAATATCTACTGGGTAATCTGTTATTGATCATAATTTTTGCAATACAATTTCAACTGTTGCATTTTCCTTTGATATATCACTGTCATCCTTTCCAGGATGACTAAGCATTGAACCCCGTGTTCTCCAACAAAATGGTACAGCTTTTCTGGAGGAACTACTGAGAACCTGAAGGAGTAAGATGGCCTGCTTATTTAAGATAATTATCTCTTAACTCTTTTTTTTGTTGTTATTGTTATTGTTTTGATGGGCTTTTTTTTTTGGCAGCTCAACCTCTTGGTCTAGGTAGCAGCTTCTAGCATAAACTCAATGGGCCAAATGTATTATGATAACCTTTCTGTAAAGATCTTGTATCACCTTGACTACTCAACCATTTGCCAAGTATCAAATAAATCCCTCCCCTTTCTCTTCTTTGGCTAATGAAATGAGCAAACGACTTAGGTGGCAAATTTTATGAAGTCAAGTATTAATCATACTCTTACTTGACGCAGCAGTACAGCTATGATATACCATTAACTACTAGCTCTGCAAGCACATATAGTAAATGTATCCCGAATGTAATTCCAGCATTTCCAGTGTTTAGGGCAGCCAACACACTCAGGTACCATAAAGTATTACTTCGTTCAGGCTGTCCTTAGATCATGGTATTTCTTCATATTAACCTGAGGTTTATATTTCCAAGTACCTCATGTGGAAATCATATCCCTTATTTTCCTGTAAGAGAGGGGAGTCATGAGAACATTGGACTAATGTAAACCATGTCTGTGGACTCAGAAAAGTTAAAATAAAACCAGCAGCACATATCTTTGAGCCCATGATCTGGCTTCTAATCAGAAACATTTTTCTCTGTGATCAAGTCAGTATATGGAAAAACCACATTGAATATCGAGGAGGCCGATTATTAAGAAAGAGTTGGGTTCTTGCCCAAAGTTAGACTTCGCTTAGACCTTCAGCAAAAGATGTCAGTCTCACCTGTCTGCAACTTTGCACTGTGCTCTGCTAGAAAAACAAGTTTTTAAAAAGAATTGGGAGATTTTAGCAAACACTATAATAACTTTTAGCAAATAATGAAATTTTGCTATGAAATATTTTCCAGGAGTGGTTTTCCAGTGGATAGTGAGATCATATTTTTGTAGTATAAAGAATATCTGTAACAGAGGATTTCTTGCTAGAATGGCTCCAGGTAATCTGCCAACTAACTGGGCAAAAACTTAATTTGCTACTGTTTTCAATTCCAAGATATAATTTAATCACTGATGCTGGTTTTCTTTAATGAGTAAAACCCTGTATACTCTTTATTCTTGTAGAACACTATTTAAGAGCTTCTTGAACCTATGTTTCCCTCTTCATAAACTGTTTTCTAACTATAAAACTCATTGCTCTTACTTTAAGTAGACTCCTCAATTGAGCTTTAAGATTATACCCTAAAAAATGTTTTGACGAAAGTGTATAAACAACATAGCCTTTGTGCAAGATGTCCCAGGAATTAAGTGGACTTAAGCGAGTTGCCTTTACAATTTTTTTTGGGAAATATATATCATACAAATCTTTTAATTGTTGAAGGAGATTTGGCTGTGTAATGGTTCGGTGCATGACTGCTAATCAATAAGTTGAAGACTCAAACTCAAAGGAGAAAGATGTGGTAACCTACTTCCTCAAATATTTACAGCCTTGGAAACCCTATGTCAAAACTCATTGTTCTCACGTCACTTCCTACTGCTCATAACCCATTAGAGCAGGGTTATTTGCCATCCATGGATCTACGGGTTTCGAAAACCGGGAGTAGAAAACCTCATCTTTATTCCATGTAATGGTCGCTGATTGTGAACTGCTGCCTTTGTGGTTAGCAACCCAACGCAGTCAGTTCTGCCCTGAAGATCACAATGGATCAGAATTGACTCCATGACAAGAAATTTGTTTGTTAGCTTTTGATTTTGTTAATATTGTATATAAAATTTCAAACCAGCATGTACTTCTTAATCAAGTTTATAGTCAACTTTATTATCTCACCATTTTGTACAAACCCTCACTTGGGAATGCTCCATCTCTCATCCTATTACCTCAGAAAGAACGAGTCAGAAAATTGTGGTGTACTTTACTCATCTTCCCTATAACCATACACTCTTCAGATATCCTTATTTAGTATGTTAACTTCACTCTGTAGACTGAAGAGTCTCCATTTAGATATATTTTTAAATTAAAGTATTTGCATTTTCTTTCTCAACATCTGGAAAATTTTCTCTGTGACATCTCTACTTCTGACTTTAGACGTAGCAAGAATTTCATACCCACTTTTTTGCAGTCTGTAAGTTCCTTAATTTACACATCCAGTTGCAATATTGAATGATTCCATGGGCAATATGTTGAATGATGGAAATCATTCAGGGAGTCTGTTTTAATCACTGTATTAAAAAGAACTGGTTGACATTCCACCATTTTTAAGACTTAGCAGCATAGGAGCAAGAACCAATTGATACTGAAGGAAGAAGTTCAAGCTACGCTGAAAGCATTATTAAAAACAAGGCTCCAAGAATTGATGGACTCTCAATTGAAATGCTTCATCAAGCTGATAAAGCACTGGAAATACTACTCATCTATGCAAAGAAATTTGGGAGATAGCTACTTGGTCAACTGACAGGAAGAGATCTATATTTGTACTCATTCCAAAGAAAGGTGACCAAACGGTATGCTCCATTCAATGAAAAATACCATTGATATTACACACAAGTAAAATTTGCTGAAGATCATCCAACAATGGTTGCAACAGTACATTGACAAGGAGCGGCCTAACTTATGTGTCCTGAAAGAAGCCCACCAAGCATGTTCTTAGAGGCAAAGATGGCAAGACTAACTTGGGATATATTGCCACGAGAGACCAGTACCTGGAGCAAGGCATTAAGCTTGATAAAGTAGAGGGGCAGTGGAAAGGAGGAAGGCCCTCGATGAGATGGATTGGGAGAGAGGCTGCAACCGTGGACTCAAGCAGATGAACCCTTGTGAGAGTGGTGCAAGAATGAGCAGCTTTGGTTCTGCTGTGCTTTGGGTTGCTGTGGATCAGAACTTACTCAATGGCACCTAACAGTAGCAAGGCAAGGTCCTCAAGGTCACTTCAAGTAACAGTTTTCAATAGCTGTGGGATATTTAACTGTGACTTCCCAGCAACTAAGAGAGATACTCTTTCTGAGTAATTAGTAAAGGTCGGGTCAATGAAAGACTAAAAAATAATTAAGAGATGAATATATAAGCTCCAGTTTGCTCCCATAAGAGAAAAATCCTGCTGATATAGTGAAAAGTCCATTTAAAAAAAAACTAATGTGATGATTATTTTCTTACCCTTCCCCTCCCTGTAGCTCCCGTTATCTCTGTCTCTATAGTGCCATGGTCCAGGGTTAAAGAAAACTACATACTTTGTGGAAGACACTGGACTCATGAAAGTAAGAGGACAAGGAGTTGGCTTGCTCCAATTAATTTCTGTATATTTATCTGGAACAATAATTGGAATTTCAACTTGAATCCAAAGTTGAAAGTTGACACAGTTCATTTAAGAGATTTTCTGAGGTTTGACTTGGAAGGGAATAGACTCAAATTTGGGTTGTGTGGGTGGGGCTACAGCAGAAGTCAGTGAACTAAAAGCAAAGTAAAACCAGTTATGGTCCATTGAGTTCCAACTCAGGGTGACTCCTTATCAAGGCTGTTAGCTTTTTGAAAGCAAATCTCTGGGTATTTTCTTTTTCCTGAGGTGCTTCATGGAGTTGGCATTGCCAGCTTTTGTGATTCATCATCAAGTACTTAACCATTCACACCATCCAGAAAAAGAGGTACATTCCCCCAAAACTAAACTCACTGCCAAAAAGTCAATTCTGATTCATAGCAAAGATTTTGAGATGTCAAAATCAACAAGAGCTTTTAAATACAACCACTGAGGCAGCTGTAGTTTCACCTCCTGTGTTAGTCCAGGTAGACTAGAGGAACAAATTCAAGGACATGCCCCAGCTTCTGAGGTCTGGCTCCATCAGGGCAAAACTGTGTGGTCTCTCCGCCGGCTCCTGCAGCTTCTCGAACGCTGCCAGCTTGTCTTGTCCGTGATTAATCGTCTCTGAGACTAACTCCCAACAACTGGGGAAGATAGCTTCTCATCTTCATGAGGGAAATATCGTGAGATTTCCCAGAAGTCTCAGGAGAAAGCCATGCCTATATAGAGGCTTCATTGGCTACTCAATGGCTATCTCCAGATTAACAGGCTAGACTCCACCCCTACCTTTCAATCATAAAATTAACATAAGCACATGACTGCCATACCTCTTTTCCTCTCCCAGTTAGGCTAGGCATACTGGATTGTTGATAATTGCTTGACAGTGACCCTCCCTCCCATACAGATCCATATTTTTTTGTGAAGGATTTGGGTCTTCTCACATTCTTTTATCCTTTGGGGGATGCCTATATTATCCATTTATTAATAACATTCCAAATGCCAGCATATTTTAAAATCCATCCTGGGCTGAGCCCTGGTGGTGTAAGTGGTTGAGTGCGGAACTGCAGCCCGCGGGCTTGGCAGTTCAAACCCAGCGGTGGCTCTCTGGAGCGGCACTGGGTAGCGCCCATGACCACCCAAGGCAGTGATGCCCCCTAAAAAAAAAATCCATCCTAATATCTGAACTCTACTCAAGATGTTTCAGCTGTCAGGAGGACTCTCACTGACATCGCAGACACAAGCACAAAAACAGGACAATTTAAGTATGTAGATCCTTCACATACCCCCATAAATTCTGGTTCTGGTTCTAAGATGTCAGTCTAAAGGAATATTCAGAACTATGTAAACAATGATCCCTTCGTTACTTACAATATAAGAACACCTGGAAACAGAAGTTCCTCTGCCCAAAGACGGGGGATGTGAAGAGTCTTGCTATCATGCCGAGTGTGCATTGGAAGATGAATCATGCAGACGTCGGTAGGATAAAAGCTAGCAAATTGTCATTTGATCTCCCTTTTGACTAATTTTAAAGTTGTTCTGGTTTTTAATACTTTCTGCTACCCTTTCCATTGACATTTGTCACCATTTTGTTTTATTGTTTCTTTGGATTTTTTTTTCCAGTATATGAAATCTGAAATGGGTGCATGTATAGACACAGTATATCAGTCTGGGTTGACTAGAGAAACAAATTCAAAGGCACTCATATCCATATAAGAAAGAGTTTTACATACAACAGGAATTGTATATCAACAAAAATATCCTTCCCTGGTCCATATAGAGTTCATAAGTCCAACATTAGCTCATATATCCAATATTATTCCATAAATTCCTTTTCAGATACATGCAACACAAGCAATGACATCGAATGCAGGAAGATCACAGGCCAGTTGGTGGAAAGTCTTGTGGGTCCAGTGGTGGTGCAAGCATCTCAGCTCTGGTGTAGGTCTCCATGTGACTCCCCCAGACCCAGGGCTCTAGAACAGTTCAATGCGTCTTGTCATCAGGAATAACACAGACAGAGTCATGTGTCCTGCCTCCAGTGAGTGATTTATGCCCATAGCACCTCTAAAATGAGCTTTATCAAACTTCGACCTGATTGACAGGCTAAACTCTACCTTTCACTCTTCTTTTGTTTGTTTGTTTTTTCACTCTACACTCTCAAGTCTACACTCTCAAGTTGACACCAGATTATTTAATTCCCACAGACAGTAACTGGATTAGTGTTTTATTGGGGTTATGGCAAGGAAGGTTGGAGGGATGGAGAACTAATAACAAGGAGTACATAAAAGAAAATTTTCTTTTGTTTTGGCACCACTGCCCTGGTGTGAGTAGGAAGCCCAGTCTTGCTCCTGGAGAGCTGCTGCTGGATTTGAACCCCCAACCCTGTGGGCCACAGTCCCGTACACAACCACTATGCCACTGGGGCTCAGCCAAAAGAAAATTTTTTAAATTGATTGTGGTAAGGATTGTACAACTCTTCCTGAAGTGATTGAATGTATGATATGTGAATTATGTCCCAATAAGACTGTTTTTTAAAAAGGGAAAAATTTACATCGGGAATTGGTAAGTGGTGATATGAATATTTTAAATATCTTGCACTTTAAAGAATATTATTATAAGAATATAGCTGTTGCAATGATGATAATTGCAATTTATTTAGTAAATCACTCTGTTGGGGGCTCAAACAATTCTTATCACTATCAATACATGTGTCAGTTTTATGCAGACCACATTTGCTGCCATCATCATTCTCAAAACGTCCTCTTTCTACCTAGGTCTCTGGTACCAGCTCCCCATTCCCCGCCCCCAACGAACCCTTAACAATTTACAAATTGTCATTATTTTGTCATCGTACAGTGTGTCCCTTCACCCATTTCCCCCTGTTGTCCCTACTCCAGAGAGGAGGTCATACGTAGATCCCTGCAATAGGTTCCCTCTTTCTACCCCACCTTCCCTCCACCCTCTTGGCATCACCACTCTCATCCCTGGTCCTGAAGGGATCATCTGTCCTGACTTACCCCTGTTATCGGCTCTAGTGTACATCCCCTGGTCTAGCTGGAGTTGTAATATAGAATTGGGATCAGGATAGTGGATAGTGGATAGTGGAGGAAGCATTTAAGAACTAGAGGAAAGTTGCACATTTCATTGTTTCTACACTGTACTTTGACTAGCTCATCTCCTCCCCACAACCCCTCTGTAAGGAGCTGTCGCTTTACCTATTGATGGACTTTGGGCCCCCAATCTGTACACCCCCTCATTTATAGTGATATAATTTTTAGTTCTTTGATGCCTGATATCTAATCCCTTCGACACCTCATCTTCTCACAAGCCAGTGTGCTTCTTCCATGTGGGCTTTGTTGCTTCTGAGTTAGATGGCCACTTGTTTACTTTCAAGCCTTTAAGACCCCAGAAGCTATATCTTTTGATAGCTGGGCATCATCAGCTTACTTCACCACATTTGCTTATGCACACATTTGTCATCAGCATGCACACAATTTTATCTTTATTTAATAGTAGTTCACTGTATGGTTATATCATCACTTACCAATTCCTGATGTAAATTTTTTACATAGGTAAACAAGATAAGTGAAAAGCTCCCAGGAACAAAATCACAAAATTATCCACACCAGTGAATGCTTTGCACACTCAAGAAAACAGAAGTAAACATCTTTCTGATACTATCCACTTTCAGCCAAGATCCATTTGACACCAGCTATGACATCCCTTGTTCCACACACAGTCTAATCTATACCTACCTTTAATTTTTGCAGTTCCATATTGATGTACTGCTACAAACAATTTTAAATGATCTTCAATGAAATTTTATTTGCATGAGATATTAATGATATTGTTTGATAATCCACATTCTGTTAGTTCACCTTTCTTTGGAATTTGTACAAAGATAGTAATTGTCTTCGAATGTCTTGGCATAGACTTGTGAGTACTGGCATAGATGAATGAGTACTTTCAGTGCTTCATCAGCTTGTTGAAATATTTTCTTTTGGGAGGGCATCACTACCCTCTGGTGGTCATGGAAGCTACCCAGTCTGGCTGCAGCTGGATTTGAACTGCCAAGCCAGTGGGCCACAGTCCCTCATTCAACCACTATGCCACCAAGGCTCAGTCCTATTGAAATATTTTCATTGATATTTTGTCAGCTTCTGAAATTTAGTTTTTTACTAATGCTGTCAGTGTAGCTTGGACTTCTTCCTTCAGAATCACTGGTATGGTAACTCTTGAAATGCTTATATGTGGAACAGGTCTTTTGGTATAGTGACTCTGTGTATTCCCGCTATCATATTTTGATGTTTCCTGTATCATTCATGATCTTTGTCCTTAGAATCCTTCAATATAAAAACTTAAGGTTTTACTTTTTTTCCAGTTCTTTTAGCTTCAGATAGACTGAACATGCTTTTTGTTTTTGATCTTATAACTCCTGATCTTGCACATTTCACTATAATACTTTAACTTATCTTCTTCAGCTGTTCTTAAAATTTTGTTTTCAGCTATTTTACTGTAACACTTCTATTTGATTGAACTCTTCTAGGTTCAAAAACAAGGAGGAGTGGTGGTATAGTTGGTCGAACATTGGGCAGTTTTAATCTACCAGCCCCTTCGTAGCAGAAAGATGAGGCTTTCTATTCTTGTAAAGATGTATAGTATGGGAACCCCAAAGTGAAAGTTCTGCTCCATTTTATATGGTCTCTATGAGTCAGAATCAACTTGATGGCAATAAGTGAGCTAAGAGATTTCAGAACACTTTTGAGTCTTTTCTGACATCCACTTTGATCTTTTCTTTTCTTCTGATCTTTTTAATGACCTTCAGCTTTCTAATGTACCTTGCTACTTATATCATCTCACAGTTCATCAGGTATTCTGTCATTAATGTTCAATGTTTCATATCTGGTCTTGAGATGTTCTTGAAATCCACATGGGATATAGTCAAGATTATCATTTGACTTTGATAGACTTACTATAAGTTTCTGAATTTACATATGAGCAATTGAAGGTTTGTTCCACAATTGCCCTCTCGCCACTTTTTGGTTACTAATATTGAACTTCTCCAATTATTTCCCCTACAGATATAATCAATTTGATCCCTGTGCATTCTTTCTGGTGAGGTTTATGTGTATTGTAGATGTTCATATTGCTGCAACAGTATTTGTAAAGAATACTGTATAATGATCTGAGAAAATTCTATAAAGCAATCTCCAACTTTGTTTCTACCAACAAAGTCATATAATCCATTTATTCTCTCTTCCTTTTTGCTTCCAACTTTTGCATTCCAATAATAATAATTATCAATGCATCTTGATTACATATGTAGTCAATTTCCAACTGAAGATGTTAGTACACATCACTAGCTTTAGTAGTTGTTCTGTAAATTTGAATAATAGCAATTAACTGGAATTCTTTGCAGGTTTATAGATATTATTCTGTCACAGACATCATTGTACTTCAAGAGAGATCTTAAAATCCTCCTTTAGATGATAAATATGATAAAATTCCTCTTGAATTTGTCATTCTAAGCAAAGTAAAATATATGGTTGTCTGATTCAAAATGAACAATACTAGTCCTTTTCATCTCACTAGTGACTGGATATTAATCTCTTATAGATTTCATTTTATTTTGACAGTTTCCAATTTTCCTGGACTGAAACTTCATACTTTCCATGATCTGATTATTTATGTATGTTTGCAGCTGTTTCTTCTCATTTTGAGTCATGTTAAGAGTAAATGAAAGTTGTGAAAACTTTAATCCATTCATATCGTATGGCTGAGTCTACTTTTATGAGGCAGCTCTTCCCAGTCATATGTTCAGTGTCTTCCCACCTGAGAGGGTCATCTTTTGTTCCTTTATCTGACAGCATTCTGCTTCTATCCATAATGTTTTCAGTGACTAAGCCCTCATTAGTGGACAGCTGTTCTTTCCTTGTTGTCTGTTCTTACTCAGGAAACTTCAAGGAAACCATTCACCGTAGTGATTCTGCTGGTGATCAGAAAGCTAATGGCATAGCTTCTACCATCAAATAACATGAAAGACACCACAATAAGACAAGCTGACAGACAAGTGGTGAAGAAACACCTTAAGATCCAGCAATCCCTTTAAGCAATAACAAGAAAAGATGTATGTACACCCATGTTCATGATAGCACTATTCACACTAACAAAAAGATGGAAACAACCCAAATGCCCATCAGTACAAGATTGGAAAAATAAACTTTGGTACATCCACACAATGTGGTGCTAAAAAAACTCACCCCTTGGGCTGATCCCTGGTGGTGTAAGTGGTTGAGTGTGTGACTGTGGCCCATGGACTTGACAGTTCAAATCCAGCAGCAGCTCCCAGGAGCAGGACTGGGTAGCGCCCACGACCACCAGAGGCAGTGATGCCCGCCACCCCCGCCCCAAAAAAACTCACCCCCATTGGGGTAACTCTGATTCTTCACCTTGTATTAGAATGACACCCCCCCACCCCATGCTAAAGGACTCCGAATAGAATACTAGGCGACATTGAAGACTAATGGATGAATCTGTGAAACATCTCATGATGTGGATGAACCTGGAGAACAGGATGCTGAGTCAAATTTCTCAATCACAAAAAGACAAGTGGAGTAAGAGATGCCTGTTGCAATTTTTTAAAATTAAGACAACATTTTCACACTTAAAGCGACAGACGTGGAGTATCACACTGGATTAAAAGAGAAAGGAATGAAGGACAAGTCACAATGCAGAGGGTCTACAGCTGTTGACTCCAGCAAAGGACAAGACAATGGCCAACCTGAGACAGAGGCGCAAAAACGTGATGAAAATAGGGCAAGAGAATGGGCAGTTGAGGGATTGTTGGGTGCAGAACTAATGGCTGGCTCTGTTAACCACAATCTAATTCACAATAGCATTTTTGTTATATTGACAATGGATATATCCAAATGGTCAAATTATAAGTGAACTTTGTCTCATAGTTGGTAGTGCTTGGATATTTTTCTAAATTTGAAAATTAAAGCAATAATACTTTTGTAATTTAAAGTATTAATTAGAAAAAAGAAAAAGCAGAGAAGGATGTTAACTATTGGCTGAAAATTTGTGATCAGCACAATACCTGTCCAGGCTTCAAAACACCACGGCAAAAGCTTGTTGTGATCTAAACTTTCACAGTTGCAGATGCTTTTGTCTATGTTTTAAGAAAATGAAAGTATACCAAAAATACTGCACATTTTTAATGCATTTCCACCATAGGACAATGTTTTTTAAGCTACGAGTTTGTGCAATCAATTTAGTGGCTTGACTCAATTGTGCAATCAATTCCTTTGGCTTGAATACCAAAGGAATGAAATAGAATAGAAAACATTCACATTAATCTCTCCTAGCAAGAAAAGATATTATTTCATTATATACAAAGGCAAGTACAAAAAATCATAATGCTACTAAGATCCTAGTTCATTCATGCACAAGATTATAACAAGTAAAACGTGCCTAAACCCATCACTGTGATCTGTGAAAGCTGCTGACAAGTTCTCAAAGTCACACTCTTGTCTTAATCTCATTAGCATGATTTTTTTAAAAAAAGATTCAATCTAAACAGCTGCCAAGGGTTTGCTGGACCAGTTAAATTCAAGACAGAGTGTCCAGCTCAGGGAACTATCAAGATTGTGCTTGTTTGTTTTGGGGAATTCCAAAGGAAGAATACTGATATGTTGTTTTTTTTAAAAGACATCAGATGATTGTGAGTGTATCAAGGGGGCATGAGGAAGGGAGGGTGGGAGAGAGAGAAACTGAGGAGGTGATTCCAGGGCCTCAAGTAGAAAGAAAATGTTTTGAAAAAGATGATGACAACACATGTACAGATGTTTTTGACAAAATGGATATATGTATGGATTGTGATAAGAGCCCCCAATAAAATAAAAGATTTTCTTAAAAAAGAGCTGAAGAAAGAGAAACAAAGAAATTTTAAGAAAATTGAAATCAGAATGGTGAGGAAAAGATTCAGAGAAGTATACTGAGCAACCCCCACCCCCACCCTCACCTTCCCATCACAACAATGTAACAATGTACCAGCTTATTTTCTGAGGGTATCACGGGCTTTCCTTTGAGAATTATAGTGGGAATAGCTTACTCCATCCGACCCATATCCCTGATCTTGCCCTTTCAGACTTTGAAGAACATTGAAAAGGAACACAATTTGGGTAAAGATAGAAAAGCTGTTTTAAGGGGGTGTGACTCAATGCATTCATAATTCTTTGTGGAAGGATTGTTGTTAGGCGCGGTCACATTGACTCTGACTCACAGAGACCCTAGTTATAACAGAAGGAAACACTGCCCAGCCCTTTGCCATCCTCACAATTGCAATGCTTGAGTTCACTGCAGCAGCCAAGGTGTCGTTTTCTCTCCAAGGTCTTTCTATTTGTGTTAGTCTGGGAGGACTAGAGAAACAAATTCATAGACACGCATATGTATATAAGGGAGCAGTTTATGTACAAGAGGAATGGAACATTGAGAAAGCATCGCAACCCAGTCCAGTCCAAGGTCATAAGTCTGATATTAGCCCATATGTCCAATACCAGTCTAAAAAGTCTACAGATTCATGACACACATGCAGTGATGTCAGCAGCAGGACACGCACAGGCCAGTGAGTTGGAAAGTCTTAGGATCTAGTGGCATTGCAAGCATTTCAGCACTGGCAGGAGTCTCTATGTAACTTTTCCGGCTTCAGAGGTCTGGTTGCATCAGGGTAGGTCCATGTGGCTTCTCCTCCAGGATGGCTTACAGGGCGTCAGCCTTGTGTCTTGTTGATAGAATGTCTCCATGGGACTGAGTAGTGAGTCTCTCACCATCAAGGGGAAAATATGGCCGGATTTCCCAGAATCCTCAGGTTAAAGCCATGCCCACACAGAGATTGAAGGCTAGATCCCAGCCCTACATTCTTAATCCTCAAATTGACACCCGACTAGGTGACTGCCACACCATTTTTCTCTGAACTGGTCCTTTACCAAGCATGATGTTCTTTCATCTCAGTACATCCTGGCTGTATTTCCTCCTAGCAAGATTTATTTGTGCTGGCATTTCATGGTACTTTGGCCATGGTCTTTGCCAACAATATTCTTCAAATGCATCAGCTCTTCTATGGTTTTTCTTATTTACTGCGCAGCTTTCACATGTGCATGTGAGGGGAGTGAAAATACCATGGTTTGAGTCAGGAGCACCGTAGTCCTCAAAGTGAAGTTTTTGCTGTTTTACGCAAATCTTATGAAGGATTTGTCCAGTGCAATGTTTTTTGATTTCTTCACTGCTGCTTCCATGAGCATTGATTGTGGGTTAAGTAAAGTGAAATCCTTGTCAATTTTGACCTGTTCTCTGTTTATTTTGATGGCCACTTGAGAGGCTTTTTTATTTCTCTCCCTTGAGGTGTGATCCATATTAAAGACTGTGCAATGTTTGATTTTTATCAGCAAGTGCTTTACGTCCTCTTGGCTTTCAGCAAACAAGGTTGTGTCATCCGTATAATGCGCTTTGTTCTAATCCTGATTCCAGGGAACATTAGAGAGATTGAAATGCTGCCTTCAGAAACATA
Organism: Nesogale talazaci; assembly: GCA_004026705.1. Taxonomy (NCBI): domain Eukaryota; kingdom Metazoa; phylum Chordata; class Mammalia; order Afrosoricida; family Tenrecidae; genus Nesogale; species Nesogale talazaci. The sequence continues at coordinate 146,477 of PVJH01002760.1, forward strand.
TAAACCTAGCTGGAGGACATGTTGACAGACAATAGCTTCCCATTGTAATTATTTCTATTTAATAAAGCTTTTTATGACTTTGTAGCAATACTTTTCTATTTGTCCTCATGCACATTTATTGGAACATGAGATGAAAATATTTACTTTTAGGGAAGGTCCTGGTCAAATCTGTCTCAGAATCACTGATATTGTATGAGCATACGGATTATCATATTCTATCATTATAAGACCAGTCTTATTCTTTAAGACATTATGACCCATGGGACTTAAAAACAGAAATGGTTACTTGCTTTTCCTGAAATCAACTTCTTTTTTGTGTCATTTTAGTTGTTGGGTAATAGAGATATATGGGGAATGGTATGGATGCTTGATGGTACCCTGGTAGTACTATGGGTTTTATGTTAACCTGCCAAGCATAAGGTCTGCAGTTCAAACCCCAGCTCACTTCATGGAAGAGAGATGAAGCTGTCTACCCTAAAGACGTACAGCTCGGAAAAGCTTAAGGGGAGGTTTCCACTGTCCTATTGGGTTGCTGTGAGTTAGAAGTGAGCCAGTAGCAATGGGCGGGATGAATGCTTTTAGATGTATAACAGGAAAGTCTCATCTATTTAAAGTTCCAGAAAGGGGGAAGATCAAAGGACACCCTGAGGGAGGAGGGGCTATTCTTGGATCTTCTGGGTTCCTTAGAGAACTTGAACTCTTACACAGAGCTTCATTTAGGCTTCCCAAGAAAAATAGAGACTGCTGGTTTTGTAGCTGGAGTGCATAGATATAGTTGTCAAAGTTGAGGACTGTGGGACCAGTGTAACTCTTTGGGTTCTTTAATATATCACTACCAGATTGTACTTAAATAAGAAACCATGACTTGCTCTGTAGTATGAATTGGAAAAAAGTTTGCCCTGCCTTATTTGGTTTTCGAAGACCCAAGAAGACAAACCATCTAAAAAGTCAAAATTTATCATGGGTCTATGATAATTTCTCATCCTGCACTGCGTAATGGTTATGTATCCTTTCTCAGGTGTTCGTGGGTCTTATAATTTTCAGATCTACCCCTCTGAGTCAAAGAATCTCAGAGCAAAACTCATCAACTTTTTTCTTTTTTTTTTTTTTTGCATCACTGCCCTCTGGTGGTCGTGGGAGCTACCCAGCACTGCTCCCGAGAGCCATCGCTGGATTTGAACCACCAAGCCCACAGGCCGCAGTCCCGCACTCACCCACTTACACCACTGGGGCTCAGCCCAATTTTAACTTTTCAATGGGCATTTGTATTTGAAATTCCTAAAACTGCCCAGAAGGATATTTAACATAAAGAAATTAGTCCAATCAGTGACAGACCTGAAAGATGATCCTCGTATCGTGACCTTCATTATCTTTTGACATGCTTACTCAAGGTACACTTCCAGGCTACTGCCAGATGACCTAGACTTTGCTAATCAGGGGCATTCGGGTAAGAATTTCTATTGGAAAAGATAATTTGAAGAGTCAGGCACACTGAATACATTTTATAAGCAGGTTGCAGATGTCTTGGTTTTGAGGGGTAGCAGACATCAAGTTTTTGGTATCTGTTGCCCAAGGTCAATGAGAGATCTGAGCCCTGGTGGGGGATGTTGCCAGAGTGTACCTGTAACAAGATGTGAACATTGTTTCTGATCACACTGGTTACATACAAAGCTGATTCTCTGAACATCTATCTGTGCCTTTTCTAATAATATTTCATTTTTGTTTCTCATGTATTTCATAATAATATTTCATTTCTACTTAAATTCATTAGGAAAAATCTGTTGTTTATGACTAGAAACTTCAATTGATACTTAGTCCTTTCTTCTTCAAATCAAATCATACACTATAGATAAAAGAGGGTAGACAATGGGGAAATCATTTAATAATAATATAAGGCTGTTTTGATTTTGGAGTAATCAAATTCAAGCATACATTTTCTTTTCAAGAAAGGCAAAAAGCAGCTAACAAAAACATGCTATTTAATTTTTAGCTACTTGAGTTTATGATATTAACTCTGGAGTCTCGAGGTTGAAACTATTTAAAATTAGGTGGAGGCCTGAGTGTGTAAGGACCTCTTCTGCTATTTGCTGAAATGATTGTTTGTTCTTTTGTTTTATAAGATTGGCACTAATTAGTGGATTTAATTTGTATGTACAAGCCATAAATAATATAGGGGGGCTGAGTCCCGGTCGCGTAGCGGTTGAGTGCGGGACTGCGGCCCACTAGGCTGGTGATTCAAATCCAGCATCAGCTCTCCAGGAGCAAGGCCGGGCCTCCCACTCCTACCAGAGGGTAGTGATGCACCTCCCTCCCATAAAATGTAGAGCAGTTGTAAAGCAAATAAATAGGTAAGAACAAAACATGCTATTTCTTTATGATTAGCAATAGTCTTTTAAAACAGAAAGCAAAATAAAATTTGCAAATTTAAGGCTCTCTTATTTTATTGACATGCCTTAACTAAAAAACTATACAAAAATAGGATCTAATGCAACAGTTGGCTCAGAAAAATCAATAAATCTTTTTTAACCCAGTGAGTAAATGGCTTTGTAAGAAGAACTCAGGGTCAGGAAAACCAGAATGCTTTCCTGTCTAGAGAAAGTTTTCATTGACTCAGTGGATCTTTCTCACTCTATTCTCAAACATGCTGCATCATTGCTTCGAGAATTCTGTCAAATTCACACATGGCAGGAGCCACAATGAGAAACAATACTCCAGTCATTAGCACCACACAGAGCAAAGACAATGTTTAAGTTTCAATGCCATGTGCACCGGTATCTGTATGGTTGTATGTGTGTTTTCTTACTTTACGGGTTGAAGCTGATACTTTCCATTTTAATTCTGAGAGTTGAAGCAAATATTTGGGGATGATTACATTACCTTTTTTTTTGGGGGGGGGTGGCATCAGTACCCTCAGGTGGTGGGAGTAGGAGGCCCAGCCTTTGCTCCGTGGAGCTGGAATCGAACCTCCATCCCAGTGGGCCACAGTCCCACGCACAACCCCTGCACCACCGGGGCTCAGTCGATTACATTACCTTTTGAGATAATATTGCTTCTTAAGTGATGAAGTTCTGAGTCCAGCTTAAAACTTCCAATCTAAACTGAGCATATTAGTAAATAGCATTAGGATAGTCACCATAATCACAACAGTTATGGTAAGTTTATATTAGCCATTCTTCCTATAACCCTCACTAAAAAAGAATTTGAGTCTTGGTGCAACTTATATACAAAAATGTTTTATTTTGATTTCAACAAGCTAGCACAGAGCATAAAACTAGTATGGGTGCCATAAGACTCTCTAGATAGATATTGGTTCAGTGTGATAATTAATTAAAAGTAGAAAGTGGAAAACAAATTGAAAGCAAGCATAGGAAACTCTGACCTAAAACTATGCAAGAAATAACAAGATAGACTAAAGTAAATCATGTCGCTACCCGTGATCCAATATTTATTTTCAAAGTTTGTCAGCAGTTGTATGGGGCAAAGGGCGTTTCTAAAACTAAAATTTGGTTTCAACAAATTTCTTGGAATTTCTTACAAAACTTCTTGCAAACACTCAGCTAGTATTTCTTAAACAAGCAGCTGGAAGGAAAAGAATATCCCGCTGAAATAAGAGCATCTGTACAGAGCTAAGTAGGCATAGTCGTGGTAAGGTGGGGTTAGAATCTTAACTCCACCACTTGGTTGATTTTCAATCTATTTGAATTTTCTATTCTTTAGTTCCATGGATACATGGATTAGATAGCTACAATGAAAGATTTTAAATATGAAATAAAAATAAATGGGCACAGTGCATATACATATACTATGCTAAGCCTCTTTGCCTTCCTGCTGTTGCCATCATTCTCAAAATCTCTGCTTTTCTACCTGAGCCCCTGATGACAGCTTCTCATTCCTTCTCTCCCCCCTCCTCCCTGCCCTAGCACCCCACAATACTTTATAAATTATTATTATTTTGTCATATCTTATGTTGCCTGATGTCTCACCTCATCCACTCCTTCAATGACCATCCTCCAGATAGGAGGTTATGTATAGATCCTTGGGATTGGCTCCCCCTCTCTACCCCACCTTTCCTACACCCATCCGGTAGCTCCACTCTCAATACTGGTCCTGAGGAGTTCATCTCTCCTGGGTCCCTGGATTTCCAGTTCCCATCTCTACCAGTGTACCTCTTCCATTCCAGCTGGATTTGTAAGAATTGGGATCATGAGAGTTGCGGGAAGGAAGCCTTCAAGAACTAGAGGAAAGTTGCTTGTTTCATTGTTACTTCACTGCACCCCGACTGGCCCTTCTCCTCCCCAAGACTCCTCTGTAAGTGGGTGTCCAACTGCCCTCGAATGGGTCTTAGGTCCCCAACCTGCTCTCCCCAGACTGTAAACCTTTATGGGAAGAAGAAAGGCTATCATCTTTCTTCCCCGGGAGCAGTTGGTGGTTTTGAATAACTGCTTTTGAAGTTATCAGCCATACTTTGCTACTGGGATCACATCTTAAACTTATACTAAAGCAGATCTCCCTTGGGTGGAATATAAACCAAACCTAACCTGTTGCTCTTGATTCTGATTCAGAGTAATCCAAAAGGACATAGTAGAACGATCCATAGAAGTTCCAAGACCCTAATCTTTTATAGCAGACAAATGCTACATTTTCTCTTATAAATTGGCTGCTGGCTTCATCCGCCACCCTTGATGTTAGTGAAGTTCTTAACTTTTGTGCCTCTAGGGATTCTCTAGGATGAAATGGAGAAACATTTACTTTTTTTGAAATCCCTAAGTGACTGCATTAACAGGCCAATTCTGAAAGCCACTCTTAAGTGGCAAAGGTTGTTGGCATCTTACTGACAGTTCTGTTGTGAAAGCAAACCACAACCTCCTCACATATGAAGTAACCAAGCAATGTGCTCTGAGTGAATCATGAAGTGAGCTTGTGCCCTTCTTACCACTGGCGGGAAGATCCAGAGCTTCAGTGAAGAATACCCTCCGGACACATGGAAAAGTCAGCATGCTCCAATTAAGTATTCTCTTCCATTATAAACAAACTGACATGCATTAGCATTCGCTGTAAGATTGACAAGCTCTTGGAAGAAAGGATAGCTATGCTTCTGTTGATCCATAAACACTGGCTAACTTCTGGTGACATCACCATGCTATGGACTAATTGAGACTCCCATGAGACCCGAAGGAGATTCCAAGCACCACTTGCTTTCATGTTTTCCATAGCAATCCTCAAATCTAGTCTTGTCTTTGTGTGGCAAAATGGTCTGCCCTCAACCACGAACCTAAAATTTGGCAGCTTAAACGCACACACTCAAACACACACACACACACACACACACACACACACACACACACACGCCACTGCTGAAGAGCAGCCTGGTGAGTTACTTCCATAAAAATTTCCTGATGCCATTGGGCCGGTCTGACTTGTAGATACTTGTTGTACTCTACAAGATAGAGTACAACTGCCCAAGATTGATTCCAAGGTGGTAACTCTTTATGAAGGCCAACTGCCTCATCTTTCTAGCTCACAGTAGCTGGAGGAACCCCTCTGGCTTTCGGTTAGCAGACAAAAACAGAGAACAATTACCCAGTAATTGATAACACACGGGCTTACTATGAGTCAAAATTGACTAGACAACAAGTTTTCTTGCTGTTTTGCATAATATTATTCTGAAAAGAGGACTGTCTTCAAAGGGTTACAAATACTAATTCTTACCTTTCAGGCTTTTTGCTCTGGCAAGCAAGATGGACTGTGGGGCATTCTGGTGCATCACTACAAGGATAAAATTAGACACAGACACCTTCTGAATATTTGAGGAAAAGGTGCCATTTTGGGCTGAACTCGGTGACGTAAGTGGTTAAGTGTGGGACTGCAGCCTGGGGGCTTGGCGGTTCAAATCCAGCGGCCCCTCTCAGGAGCAGCGCTGGGTTGCTCCCATGACAACCAGAGGCAGTGATGCCAAAATAAACCAACAAACACAACAACAAAAAGATGCGACTTTTTACTCCTGAAAAGTTTATGGTCTTGGAAACCCACAGAGCCAGTTCTAACCTGTTCTATAGGGTCGTTATTGAATTGATGGTAGTGAATTTTATGTTGCATTTTTCTATGAACTGAATTAGATTAACTGGATTATGGAATAGAGAAACAAGATTAATTGCTTATTAGGAACAGCAGTGGATAATCCCTAAAGTCCATTCATTGATTATCTCTTCTGAGCGTATGCAGGCATTTATGTCACCATAGGGTTTTTACTTGCATATTTCTCAAAACTAGATCACCAGGACTTTCTTTCTAGGTACCTTTGGGTTAGCAGGCAAGTGTATGAAGCATTTTACCAGGAAGAGACTAACAGACAGAAATAGAAAGTAACTCTTTATTAGCACTTAAAGGTTTATATCAATAACAAGATAGCGATATGATAGTAATGTGACATTTATGTAACCCACCACTTTTACTGTGATCTTTGTGTTATTATAATTCTAGAATATATGTTACTTCAAATACCAGCAGGATACTTTCTAAAAGGTTATTTCTCTTTCTCCTGGTCCCTCAGTGGTGAAATACTTCATATGCTTGCCTGCTAATTGGAAGTATGGAAGTTTGAGTTGACCCAAAGGTGTGTAGAAACAGAGGCTTACTGATCTAGTTCTGAGAAACCAGCCACCAGAAATCCTGTGGTGTTATAAATATTTACATGGACTCAGGATGAGCCTCAAATGAATGGACTTTAGATTATCTCTACAATCATTTCAAATAATGAATCAATTTTTCCTATTTTATTTTAAACTCTAAGTACAATGCTTATTGTGATAAGAGGATAGCAGTAGTCATACAAGGAAACTCAATCTATATAACGATCATTAAAAATTACCCACCAAATAATAAACCTAGTGATAAAGTAATCGAAAAACTCTAACAGCATCTTAAATCAGAAATTGATCACACATGTAATCAACGTGCATTGATCATTATTAATGATTGAAATGGAAAATTTGGAAACAGAGGAAAGAACAGTAGATGGAAAATATGGTCTTGGTGATAGAAACAAAGCTGGAGATTGAGTGATAAAATTTTATAAGACCAACAATGATTACATCACATATATATTTTTCAATAACACAAATGACCACTATAGATGTGTGAACTTCTCCAGATGGAATGTGCAAATATCAAGATGATTCCATCCATGTGAAGAAGGACCCCTGGTGGCATTGTGGTTATGTGCTGGGCTTCTGTCCACAAGGTCAGCAGTTTGAAACCCCCAGCAGCAATGCGGGAGAAAGATGAAAGTTTATACTCTTATAAGGAATGACAGACACCGAGGCCCACAGGGGCAGATCCTGCCGGGCTGCCATGTTGGGAAGAGATGATGGACACACCCAAAATAATCCATCAAAATGAGGCCAGGAGATGACTGTGGAACAGAACATCAACCGCTTATAGGTAAGTTCAAGAATATTGAAACAAGCCCACGAGAGTAGATAGAATACCTTGAATATATTCTATGTAAAATTTCAGAACATTTCAATAGTAAATTTGACTCATTGAACACTAGCGACAAAGCACCTGATATGTAGGATGACATCAAGATCATAATAATATATGGAGGAGACCTTCAATATGGCACCCACATAAGCAGCCCATATGGGAGCTCCAGTGAGTCTGGTGTCCAGGAGGTAAAGTGAGAGTGTTCTGAGGAGTTCTCTGAGGAGAAAGGTCCTCACAAAGACCTAGAGGTGGTCTTGCTCCACATCTGCTTTGTTCCAAGCCCTGGATATCTGGGTCCATATACCAGGGATTTCCCACCAACTGTGTGACTTCTGTGCACCTTGGTCACCAGCCACCAGTGATCCCACCCCCGGGCCCCTGACCTGGTCACCACCCCAGGAAATGGACGACTATAGTGTTGAGTTTTCTAAAGCATGTGCTGACCACCACAAATGAACTGTCCACTGGTGGCTCCCACCGGGAGAGCTGTACACTTCTCCCATTGTTCCCCTTTCCCCACTGGACTGGGTGGCGATTCTTCCTATAGGTTCTGACCCCTCCTAGCAGCCACCCTGGGCCCCAGGGCCTAAGCTGAAGTTTAATCACCTGCAGCTGGAGGCACCCAGCATCAGTACCTGGGTAGCCTCCACTCACATACAGTCACATATGCTATGTCAATGGGGCATAGTTCTCACCATTTTTAGGATGCCTCAGCTCTTCAGAGCCCCGGCCTCTCCCTGTCTACATGGAATAGCAGCCGTACTTCGTGTCCACATTTCGCTGGCACTGTGACTTTTAGCAGCCTCTTCCCCTCTCGACCAGTGCATCTTTGCAGGCCCACCGTATATGCCACCAAACTGGAGCCACGGATAGTTGCAGAATGGGTCCCTGCAGGCCTGTCCGGGGAGCAACCTCAAGACCACGGAGAGGCACAGCCTGAGTCTCTTCCAGTTCATGGATCATCATTGCCTCAATCCCTTTCAGGCCACGCAGCAAGCAGAACAGTGGAGAGTACATCCCTGGTCTAGAGGGCATCTTTCCCAAAATTTAGCCTAACTCCAGCACCGAGGGGACCATCGATCTCATTCTGAGAGCTCTCCGGCTTCTGCCAGTCACACCACCTTAGACCCCAGCAGGACCATTACTGTCCATTGGTGCCCCCACAGGCCTAACACCATACTGGGGGCTATCCACCAGTCAAACTGAGTTCCCCACAGCTGTCCCTACTGGTTTCTCCCACCTCTCATCCTAGTTGACCACAGAGTCACCACGGCACCTGCATACACAGCAGTCCAACGCACCTTCATAGTAGACCACAGACACCTCTTGAAAACCTTGTTGCCAGTCACACAGAGAATGAACACAAGAAAGTGACAGTGGAGGCAGGAGGAAGGTAAAAGGAAACAGAGGAAGGACCTAGGAAGCAAAGCAATGGACAGAGATATAAACATAGAGTGTACATATGTAAATACATTAACCCACAAAAATAGACATATTGGCCTATGTACATATATTTATTTATATGACAATACACTAAAGTAGTGGACTGACTTGGGGTCTCTGCTCATATCTTCCCTGGATACAAGAACACTTTGTTCTAATCAATCAGCTGTCTGAGATGTTCACCCTTCTGACACAATCGCTGAAGACAAAATGGGTGCATAAGCACATGTGGTAAAGAAGGCAGATGATGACTGGCTATTAAAATATATAATGTCTGGGGTCTTAAACACGTGAAGTTACACAAGTTGCCATTCAGCTGAGAAGCAACAAGCCCACATGAAGAAGCTCACTGCCGGTGTGATTAGAAGGAGTCATCGGGACCAGGTAACAGACATCAGAAGACGTATAACAATCAAACCAAACAAAAACATAACGAGGGGGATTGGAACAGAGATCCAAAGGCCGTTTGTAAGCAATGGAATAATCTCCCCATGGGGTAGCCACAGGTAAGGGATGAGTCAATCAAGGTGTAGTAAACCATCAATGAAACACAATTTTTCTTTGGTTTTTTGAGATTTCCTCAACCCCCAGTACCATAGCCCCAGTGCTGCTTCTCAATTCACTCTAGACTGGACTGGAACATGTACACAGTATACACAAAAGATGGGAGCTCATGACACACAAAATTCTGAAACAGGAGTGGGAAGAGTGATGCCAGAAGAGTAGAAGGAAGAGAAGAAGAGGAAGAAAGAAAGGTGGAACCAATAGTAGTGATCAACATATAGCTATACCTCCCTCTCCAGGGGGGAAAAACAACAGAAAACATGGGAGAAGGAAGACCGTTGTCTTCAAGAGATTTGAAAATAATAAAAATTTATCATCTATCTAGGGGTTAGGAGGGTGGGGGAAAAATAGAAGCTGATACCAAGGAAAGTAATTGTGTTAGTCTGGGTAAACTAGAGAAACAAATCCATAGACACATATATAGATATAGGGATATGGTTTATATAGAAAAGGAATAGGACATTAAAAAAAATCCCAACCCAGTCCAGTTCAAAGTCATAAGTCCAATGTTAGCCCACATGCCCTATACCAGTCTATAACATCTCCTTCCAACTCACAAAGTCACAAGTCAGTGGGTGCAGAGTCCTCGTGCCGGCAGGGGTCTCCCCATGGCTCCTCGCTTCCAGGACTCAGGGTCCATCAACAGCATCCAGTGGTGGTAGAGGGAACTCAGCGCTGACAAGGCTCTCCACATAGCTTCGCCAGCTTCAGAGGTCTGGTTGTATCAGGCTAAGGCCATGTAGCTTCTCCTCTGGCTCCTTCAGCTCCTCAGACACTGCCATCTTGTCTTGTCCATGATTCATCGTCTCTGAGACTACCTCCCAACACCTTGGGAGACAGCTTCTAATCTCCACGAGGAAAATATTGTGAGATTTCCCAGAAGTCTCAGGAGAAAGCCATGCCCACATGGAGGCTTTATTGACTACTCAATGGCGATATCCAGATTAACAGGCTAGACTCCACCCCTACATCTCAATCATGAAATTAACATAAGCACATGACCACCACAGTAATGATATCAGTAGGTACCAGTAGAAAATAAATGTCTAGAAAAGAATGTAGGCAACATATGCACAAATTCATTTGATGCAAGTGATGTATGGATTGCAATAATATTGTAAGAGTCCTCAATAAAATGATCTTTTAATAATAAAAAAGAGCACAATACAAAAAGAACACAAAAGATCATTAAAAAGACAGGAAAGAAAAGATAATATGACATTTATGCAACCCATAATGGATGTCAGAAGAGACTCTGAAACCAGCTCTTGATCTTAGAATAGTTAAAGTAAATGGAAGAAATGATGATGTAAAAGAACTGAACAGAAAATTTCAAAAGGCAACTCAAGAAGAAAAAGTGAAGTATTATAATGAAATGTGCAAAGTCCTGGAGTTTGAAAACAAAAAAGGACACATGCACTGAGCCTATATCATGCTGAAAGAACTGAAGAAAAATTGTAGGTCTCCAGTTGAAATGTTAAAATTCTATGAGCAAGGCTGAGCCCCGGTGGCGTAGTGGTTGTGTGCGGGACAGCGGCCCACTGGGATGGAGGTTCAGTTCCAGCAGCAGCTCCACAGGAGCAAAGTCTGGGCCTCCTACTCCCAACACCAGAGGGCAGTGATCCCCCCCCCAAAAAAAAATTCTTTGAGCAAAATATTGAACAATACAGGAAGTATCGAAAGAAGATATATGAATACACAAAGTCATAATATCTAAAAGAACTAATCATTATTTAACCATTTCCAGAGATAGCCTATAACCAAGAACCAATAGCCCTAAAGGAAAGTGTTCAAGCTGCATCAAGGCATTCACCAAAAATACAGCTCCATGAATTGACAGAATACGAATTTAAATGTTTCAAGAGCCAATAAAACATTGGAAACACTTCCATATATGTTAAGAAATTTGGAAGCCAGCTCCCTAACCAACCAACTTGAAGAGATGCATATTTATACCTATTCTGAAAAAGAGTGACCCTACAGAATTAAAAAATTATAGAACAGTATTATTGATATCACAGACAATAAAGTTTTACTGAAGATCATTCAACAATGGATTCAGTGGTATATCAACAGGGAACTGCCAGAAATCCAAGCTGGATTCAGAAGAGGACATGGAACAAAGGATATCATGGCTGACATTGGCTAAAAACAGGAGATATCAGGGGGGGAAATGTTTACTTTTAGTCATTGACTCTGCTAAGGCATTTGACTGTTAAGATCATGCTAGACTATCGATAGCCTTAAGACTGGGAATTCCAACAACACTTCATTGTGCTCATGTAGTACTTGGACAGTGATTAGAACAGAACAATGGAATCCTGAATGGTTTAAAATCAGGAAAAGTGTGTGTCAGGGTTGTATACTCTCATCACACTTATTCAATCCATCTGCTGAGAAGAAAATTCAACAATCTAGGGCATATGAAACAGGATTGGAGGAAAGTTGTTAACATTCTGTGATATGCAGATGACACAGTCTTGCTTGCTGAAATGAGGACTTGAAGCACTTGCTGATGAAGATCAAGGACTGCGGCCTTCCTTTTGAATTACAACTCTGTGGAAAGAAAACCAAAATCCTCACAACTAATCAATAGGTAACATCACAATCAAAGGAGAAAAAAATGGAAGCTATCAGGATTTCATCTTTCTTTGATCACCATCAGTGCTCAAAGAGGAGCAGCGACATTAAATGGTATCTTGCACTGGGTAAATCTGCTTCACAAGCCCCCTTTAAGGTGGTGAAAAGCAAGGATGTCACTGTGAGGACAAGGTGCCCCTGACTCAAGCCATGATGTTTGCAATGGTCTCATGTGTATGTGGAAGTCGAATATCGAATAAGGAAGATCAGGAAAGAATGGATTTGGATGATGGTGCTTGTGAAAAATATTGCAAGCACCATGTATCATCCAAAGAACAAACATTTCTCTTGGGAGAAGTCTGAACAGGATGTCCTTTAGAAATAAGGATAATGAGATTGACTTAGATTCTTTGACTATGTTATCAGGAGCGGCCTCTTCCTGGAAAAGGACACCATGCTTGTTAAAGTGGAAGGACCGTGGAAAAGAGAATGACTCTTACAGAGATGAATTGGCACAATGGCTGCAACAATGTTCCTGAGGGTTTTATCTATCCTGCATTTCATTGCATCATTCAAATTTTTTGCCCACACTTAAAAAAATGCAAAGTAGTTCTACAACTTATCTATATTTACAGTCACGATAGACATTTTCCTCAGGTGGGAAATTAATTGGGCAAGGGATGCCAACAGATTTTGTCCAGTTACACATTTTCACAAGGATTGGTACTGAGATGTCACTCAGAAGTCTGAGCTGCTAGGTTCCCTATTAAGCACTGCATTCACTCATTTATGCAATTTTATTTCTCTCTCTCTCTTTTTTTGGGGTGGGGGGAGGGCATCACTGCTCTCCGGTGGTGGGAGTAGGAGGCCCAGCCCCACTGCTGGAATTGAACCTCC